>JAZKJV010009027.1:0-200277 GCA_037367405.1 Ottelia alismoides
ACAGCGTTCCATTGCCATCACTGTCTCCCGAAGCAGTCCTATTTCCAATAACAAGAGATGTAGACACTTCTCGGACCACCCGGCCCTCGAGCTGCCGGGCAGCCCAAAGCGTAGAGACGCAGTTGCTGAACGGGTCAGGCGCTGTCCATACATGTCCAGATCACGAAATCTCGACATCACCCCCCAGAAACCGAGTTTAACTCTTCCATTGTTACGCTCTCATTGCTCAGCTCTCCAAAAACCCTTGAGGTTGCATAATCACTGGGGACTCCATCGGGAGATTACGAGCATATCTATAGCTATTTGAATGCACTTCATCTCTCGTTAAACAGTTGCATCATCGCTGCCATCTTCGAATTTGAACTCTTGTGGGCGCCGTCGGGGACGATGTAGCCAAAAGCACGTCGCTTCTTTGTGTCTTTGATCATGCAGCCAACAAGCTCCAAGCCTGAACTCCTCGAGCGGCCAGCCTTCCAATTCACCGCACCAAAGAGTTTGTCTCGATAACCGCATGATCTGTCGGGCCGGAACCCAGATCCGAATACGCCCCAGTCCTCTCGCCGTGCATAATTCCATGCCACTATCCGTCCGAGCCCTGTTCCCATAGGTGCTGGCCGTGCCTACGTATTCCCTCGACTTGACGTGGGATCGCAAGAAGAGCCAGCGGGCCCGGGGCGACATGTGGGCCTGCTGCCCGTTCCACAAGGAAGACACCCCTTCCTTCCACGCTGTGGAGAGCCGGGGCACCTATCACTGCTTTGGCTGCGGCGCCCATGGCAATGCGTTCGACTTCGTGATGGGGCTCGACAATGTCGGCTTCATCGAGGCGGTCGAGCGACTGGCGCGGGATGCGGGTTCTGTCCATGCCCGAGCGCGATCCCCAGGCCGAGGTTCGGCTGGAGGCGAGCCAGCGGCTGCTCAATGCGCTGGAAGCGGCGCAGGACTGCTATGCCCAGGCGCTGCGCAGCGCCGACGGTGCCCGCGCCCGCGCCTATCTGGGAGCGGCGCGGCATTCCGGAGGCCGAGTGGACCGGTTCGGTCTTGGCTGGTCCCCGGCAGGCTCCAGCTGGCTGCGCGACCGGCTCACGCAGGCCGGTCACAAGCTGGCAGACCTGATCGAGGCCGGGCTGGTGAAGCAACCCGATGACGGGCGCGCGCCGTTCGATTTCTATCGCGGGCGGCTGATGTTTGCCGTGACCGACACACGCGGGCGCACGGTCAGCTTCGGGGCACGCACGCTCGATCCCGAGGCCAGCCCAAATATCTCAACGGCCCCGAAAGCCCGGTCTTCAACAAGAGCCGCAACCTCTACCGCTATGCCGAGGCCCGGCCGATGGCGCGCGACCGTCAGCTGCTGATTGCCGAGGGCTATATCGATGTGATCGCACTGGAACGGGCTGGCTGGCCGGCAGTGGCGCCGCTGGGAACCGCCCTGACCGAAGACCAGCTGCAGCTTGCCTGGAAAGCGCACCGGCGCCCGGTGTTGTGTCTGGATGGCGATGGTGCGGGGCTGCGGGCCGCCGGGCGGGCGCTGGAGCGGGCGCTGCCGCTTGTCAGTGCCGAGCGCACGGTGCGCTTTGCGATCCTGCCGGAGGGCCAGGATCCAGATGATCTGATCCGGGGGCGCGGCCGCGCTGCCATGCAGGAGGCTCTGGATGCAGCCCTGCCGCTCGCCGCGTTCCTGGTGCGGATGGAGGCCGACCGCGAGCCACTCGCCACGGCAGAGGCTCGCGCGGCCCTGCGCAAGCGGCTGCGCCAGCAAGTTGCCCGCGTCACCGACCCGGACCTGCAAGCCGAGCTCAAGGCCGATGTCGGCGCCCTGGTGCGCACGCTGCTCGGGCGGAGCGGTGGCGACGCGCGCCCTGATGGGGCAGGCCCTGGCAGCTGGCAGCCCGCCCCGGCCCGCCGTGCGGGCCGCCTCAAGCCCGGGGAGATCGATCCAACTGCCCCCGCCACCCAGGAGCTGCGCCAGCGCGCGACTGGCCTCAAGGGCGCGCCGCCCCGCCGCCTGGTGGATCTCGTCTGTGCCCCGATCCGCGCCCCGGCGCTGCTGGAGATGGGCTGGGAAGCGCTCTCACAGCTTGTTGTCGATGATCCCGGCCTTGACAGGCTTCGCCGTGTCATGCTGGACCGCTACGCTGCGGGGCAGACCATTGAAATGGAGCAGCTGCGTCACCATCTGGCGACGGCAGGACGACGGTGCCGCCCTGGCTGTGCTGCAGACAGCCGAGGCGACCGTCTTCAATCCGTTTGTGCGGGCCGGTCAGTCCCCGCAGGACAGCGCCAGAGCCTGGCTCGAAGCGCTGGAGAAGACGCAAGGAGCGCGCGCGCTGGCGGACGAGGCTGCCGAGGGTCTCTCGGCGCTGGCTGACGCGATGCAGACGCTCTGGAGCGGCTGGCGCGCTGGTGGCCGAACGCCGGGCGTTGAAACATGTGAGCAACCCCCTGCGGCGGGCTTCTCCCGGATGTTGCCGGTTCCTGACGTGCCGCCCTGGCGCGTCAGGTATTGGCCGTTTTGCTGGAAGGCACAGGATACATGGCCGAGAAAGCCGAAGTCGCGCAGTCCGACGAGAAGGAAGCTCCGGATGCGCCGCTGCTTGATCTCAACAATGCAGCCGTCAAGAAGCTGATCAAGACCGGCAAGGAGCGCGGCTGGATCACCCATGACGAGCTCAACAAGGTCCTGCCGTCCGAAGAATTCACCTCCGAGCAGATCGAGGACACCCTCGCCCAGCTGTCCGAAATGGGCGTGCGGGTGATCGATGCCGAAGAGGATGCCGAGAGCGAGGAGACCGCTCCGGCTGTTGTCGGCACCGGCGGCGCGGTTGTCGCCATGCAGGGCGGCAACACCAAGGAAGGCCAGGACCGGACTGATGATCCGGTGCGGGATGTATCTGCGCGAGATGGGCGCGGTGGAGCTTCTGACCCGCGAGGGCGAGATCGCCATCGCCAAGCGGATCGAGGCCGGGCGCGATGCGATGATCCGCGGCCTGTGCGAAAGCCCGCTGACCTTTGAAGCCATCATGGGTGTGGCGCGACGAGCTGCAGTCCGGCTCGGTGCTGCTGCGCGAGATCATCGATCTGGAAGCCACCTACGGCAAGGAAACCGGCGCGCCGCCTGCCGAAGAGGAAGAAGACGACGACGAGCCGGTCCGTGCGAGCTCGGACGATGATGACGATGATGAAGTGGCCGCCGCCCGCCGCGCCGCCGAGCGCGCGCAGGATGAGGAGGACGAGGGCGGCCTTGTTTCCATGTCCGCCATGGAATCGGAGCTGCGCGACGGGATCATGGCGATCCTCGATGCGGTTGCCGAACACTTTGGCGAATTCCGCGGCCTGAAGGACCGCGCCGTGGAGGCCCGCATCACCGGCATTGCCCTGCCAGACGCCGACCTGTCGGCGATGGAGGAGCTTCAGAACCGGATCATCGACGAGCTCAAGAGCCTGAAGCTCAACAACAACCGGATCGAGGCGCTGGTCGAACAGCTCTATACCATCAACAAGAAGGTGATCGGGCTCGAAGCCCAGCTGATGCGGCTCGCCGAGGCCTGCGGCGTGGCCCCGCCCGAATTCGCGCGCGAGCACGCCGGGCGCGAAATGGACCCGAACTGGCCCGACGAAGTGAAGGGCAAGTCCAAGAGCTGGGAGCGCTTTGCGGTCGGCCAGCGCGCCAAGGTCGACACCATCCGCTCCGAGATCGCCGCCCTCGCCACCGAAACCGGCGTGCCGATCGACGAGTTCCGCGAGATCGTGAAGCGCGTCCAGAAGGGTGAGCGCGAAGCCGCCAGGCCAGAAGGAAATGGTGGAGGCCAATTTGCGCCTCGTCATCTCCATCGCCAAAAAATACACCAATCGCGGCCTGCAATTCCTGGACCTGATCCAGGAAGGCAACATCGGCCTGATGAAGGCAGTGGACAAGTTCGAGTATCGTCGGGGCTACAAGTTCTCCACCTACGCAACCTGGTGGATCCGCCAGGCCATCACCCGCTCCATCGCCGATCAGGCCCGCACCATCCGTATCCCGGTGCACATGATCGAGACGATCAACAAGCTGGGTGCGCACCTCGCGCCTGATGCTGCATGAGATCGGCCGCGAGCCGACCCGGAGGAGCTGGCCGAGAAGCTCGGCCTGCCGCTGGAAAAGGTGCGCAAGGTGATGAAGATCGCCAAGGAGCCGATCAGCCTCGAGACGCCGATCGGCGACGAGGAAGACAGCCACCTCGGCGACTTCATCGAGGACAAGAACGCGATCCTGCCGTGGACGCCGCGATCCAGAGCAATCTGCGCGAAACCACCACCCGCGTGCTCGCCTCCCTCACACCGCGCGAGGAACGCGTGCTGCGGATGCGCTTCGGCATCGCATGAACACCGACCACACTCTGGAAGAAGTCGGCCAGCAATTCTCGGTGACCCGCGAACGCATCCGCCAGATCGAAGCCAAGGCCCTGCGCAAGCTCAAGCACCCCAGCCGCTCGCGCAAGCTCCGCAGCTTCCTGGATAACTGACACGCGGCGGCTTCCCGGCGGACACGGTGCGGCTCGGTGGGCTCCAGCATGGCGCTGCGACCGCAAACCGCGAGACAGGCTCGATGGTGCGGCTATGATCCCGGCTGCCTCAGACGGCGGTGTCGCGCAGACCGGGAGATATGCATGCGCTCGGACTTCCAGATCAGGCCCTTCAGGCGGCAGACCAGACCCTGGTCGAGGCTCTGGTCCTGTCGATCCAGCGTGACGAGTTCGGGCTGTCGCTGACGGCCGCCAACCAGCCGGACCTGCGCGATGTTGCGGGCTATTTCGCGCAGGACGGCTCGGCCTTCTGGGTCGCAACGCCGGCGGACGGCGGCGAAATCATCGGCTGCATCGGCCTTGAGGCCCTGCCCGCGGTCGCAGTGATGCGCAAGTTCATGGTGCGCCCCGACTGGCGCGGCAGCCAGACCGGCCTTGCCGCCGCGCTGCACGACGCATTCAAAGCCCACGCCATCGCAATCGGTGCCCGGACCCTGGCCCTCTCGACCGTCCCCTCAACCCACGCAGCCCAGGCCTTCTATCGCAAGGCAGGCTACACCCCCGTCACCCGCGACCACATGCCAGCAGGCTATGGGCCGGCGTGCTGGACGCGGTATACATGGTCCAGGCTGTGCCTGCGATCTGAGGGAAGGAATGGACTTCTTCGTGAAGGGCGCTGGCGAACTGGTGCACACTAGGGGGCCATACGCGCTCTTCGGTCATTGTGCCTGCCCGACCGCTGCCAGGCTTGGGAGGGTCTGACGCCAGCCCGTGCTGGCGCCAGAACCAAGACTACGGTGATCCCCCCTCTGTCCGCGTCAAGGCAACCCCTGGCGGGGCGCGCTTCGCGCGACCTTGACCCGGCCAGAGGGGGGTTGGGGTTTGGGTCCCTGGGGGCGGCCCACCTGGATACGCGGTCAAGGATCGTGCGATGCACGACCACGAAGGGCGTCCGGCAATTGCCAGACCCTTGACGGCGCCGCAGGCGGAACACGATAGTCGAGGATTTGGCGCGAGCAGGCTCGCCGACACATCCTCCCAAGCAAGGCAGCGACCGGGCAGAGGCAGTGTGCCTGGTCGCGTACGGGGGGACAGCCACCTCCCCTATCCGCACCCAACCTGCACCGGTGTTCAATGTGGCCATGCATCCTGTCCTCGCCTCCTGCCAGTTTGTGCTTCAGATCGTGCGCGATCTGATCCTTGGCGTGCGCGGGGTGAAGTGGGTGCGGCGGGGCGCGGGCGGGGTTTGTGAGTGCGGCGATGGCGCAGCGGCTGGGGCGGGCGGGGGTGCGGCTGGTGGAGGTGTATCTGCGGCGGGTGTTGCTGGAGATGGCACTCGGGCTGGAGCCGACGCTGGTGGATGAGCCGGGGCCGCTGCGGCGGCCACACAAGCGGCGCTGCCTGCGGGGCGGGCCGGTGTTCAGGGTGCTCGACGAGAGCTACAGCCCCTTCACCACGGCAGTCTGCACCCGGCTGAAGGATGCGCGGGCGACTCGACGCTACCGGCGCGCGGTTGCAAACCGGCCTGTGTTCATCGGCAGGCTGTTGCAGCGGCTGGACCTCTCTGGCCGGGATTGCCGCCAATCCGATGCCGCGGGCCGGGCGGCTTGCCTATCATCTGGCGCGCAGCCGCGAGGGCGTGATCATCGCGCCGGATCTGCATTACCGGCCACCCGGCCCGTGGAAGCGGCTGTGGACCACCGAGGCCTCGGCGATGTTCGATGCCTGGGCTATGCGATCCTGGAGCGCAGCAAGGCGAGGCCGCCACCGCTGCCGCCGCGCCGCACCTTCGGGCCGAAGGTCACCTATCTGTGACCCTGCCATCTTCATCACGCTGTCGCGGTCTGGACCGTGACGGCAACAGCGGCCATTCTGGCAAGCATGACCGAGCGTTCCAGTCCCGTATCCCTGCCTGACCATGGCCACTCCACCTCAGCGGGGCAACCGGTCGCCGCGTTCGATGTGGACGGGACTTTGACCTGGACGGACAGTTTTGTGCTGTTCCTGCGGTTGTGACCTCGCCTGCAGGCTATGCAGCAAGGATGGCCTCAGCGCTGCCGAAGCTTGTGCCCTATGGAGTGCGCTGGCGCACCGGGACAGCGCCAAGACTGCAATTCTGGAAGCCTTTTTGAAGGGGATGCCGCACGGCGCCTATTGTGCCAATTGCGCGGCATTCGCCGAGCGCGCCTATCCGCTGATTGGCCGCGCGGACGGGCTGGCGCGGCTCGAGAACCACCTCGGTGTGGGACAGGAGCCAGTGTTCGTGTCGGCCTCGCTAGAGGATTATCTGAAGCCCTGGGCGGACAGTCTGGGTGTGCGCCATGTGGTGGCGACCCGGGTGGAAGTGCGCGGCGGGATGCTGACCGGGCGGATGGTGGCGGCAATTGCAGGGGGCCGCAGAAAGTTGCCCGGCTGCGGGAGGCACTGCCCGGTGCCCGGATCGTGGCCGCCTATGGCGACAGCGCCGGGGATCGCGAGTTGCTGGCAGCGGCGGAGGAGCCTGGCTACCGGTTGTTCGTGGGCGAGCCGCGCGAGCGGGCCGCTGTGATGAGAGAGCTGTGGTGGGGCGACAGGCTGGGGCGGGCGCCGTTTCCGGCTGGCGCCTGACACAGTCTGCGCTACACTCCCGCCAAAAGACGCTCAGGAGACACGTTCATGGCCTTCGATCTCGATAGTGCCGCCGCCCGCGCAAGGCAGACCCGCTGCCAGCCCCGGTGCTCAAGGGGGTGCATCATTCGCCTTCCGCTGCCGCGACGCCGAGGAGACGCGCAAATTCTATGAAGACATCCTCGGCCTGCCCCTGAAAGCGGCTCTGGTATTCGAGGACGAGCCGGGCACGGGCCGTCCCCTGCCCTACATGCATCTGTTCTTCCAGATGGGGGACGGCAATTACGTTGCCTTCTTCGACGTGCCGGACGGGGCCCATGCGGCAAGTTCAAGATGAAGTGGGGGATGGATCTGCACTTTGCCATGGAAGTGGCGAGCTTTGAGGAGATGATGGCGTTCAAGGCCCGGCTGGATGCGGCGGGCGTGCCGTGTTTCGGACCGATCGATCACCACTTCGTCCACTCGATCTATTTCTATGACCCCAATGGTGTGAACGTCGAGATCACGGTGCGCGACCCGAACCATGATGCGATCATGGCCGAGGAAGCGGCCAGTGCGTCCGAGGTCCTCGCCGCGTGGACCGAGCGCACCCGGGCCCAGAAGCAAGCCAATCTCACTGCCCCCAAGCCAGCAAGCTGATGGCGCGGGCTCTATCTGGTCCGCCATGCAGAACCAGCCGGAACCTGGGGCGAGCATCCCGATCCCGGCCTGTCCCCACTGGGTCAGCGCCAGGCAAAGGCGATCTTGGACCAGCTCCTGGCGACTGGCGCGAGAGCAGCGATCAGTTCTCCGCTGCGGCCGCTGTCAGGAGACGGCAACCCCGTTCCTGTCGGCAGCTGGCCTTGTGGCCCGGATCGGAGCCACGCGTGGCAGAAGTCACCGCCCCAAAGGGGCAGCAAACCCGCGCGACTGGCTGAGGTCTGTGCTGGAGGGCAAGTGGCATGCAGACCCTGCGCTTGACGCATGGCGCGGGGAAGTAGGGGCAGCGCTGGTTGCCTGCACCGAGGATACGGTGGTGTTCAGCCATTTCGTGGCGATCAATGCTGCCGTTTCTCTGGCGACCGGAGCCGAGGCTGTGACCGTGTTCAAGCCAGGCCATGCCTCCATTACCGTGTTGGAGACCGATGGCATGGGCCTGCGTCTCCTTGCCCTCGGCCCGGAGGCAGCGGTGTTCTGACATGAGCACCGGCGGCCTGCTCTCCACGGCCGGGATGCGGGCCGCTGATGCAGCTGCGATTGCTGCCGTACAGCCTCGACCGATCTGATGGATGCAGCCGGACGCAGTGTGGCCGAGGCGATTGCCTCGCGCTTTGCCCCCTGCCCGGTTCTGGTGCTGTGCGGGCCGGGCAACAATGGCGGGGACGGCTTTGTCGCCGCACACTATCTGAGAGACTTGGGTTGGCCCGATGTGTCCGTGGCTTTGCTCGGACAGCTCGCCAGCCTGCAAGGCGATGCAGCCTGGGCAGCTGGTCGCTGGGGCAGCCCGGTCCAGGCTTGGCCGCAAGGGGTGACCCCGGGGATTGGGCTGATTGTAGATGCTGTTTTTGGCACCGGGCTTTCCCGCCCCGTTCCCGATGCCGTGCGCACCTTGCTGGAGGCCAGTGACACGATCCCCCGTGTGGCAGTCGATGTCCCCAGCGGTCTGACCGGCGATGGCAGTTTCGGGTTTGCGCCGTGGCTGACCGATCTGCCTCCAGCGGCGCTGACGGTAACGTTCCATGCCCGCAAACCCGCCCATGTGTTTGCCGAGAGCGCCAGTGTCTGCGGCGAGATCGTGGTGGCTCCGATCGGCATCGATCCAGCTCTCGTCCGCCTGACGCTGTTACACTCAATGACCCCAAGCACTGGTCGGAGCTGCTGCCCCGCCCGGACGCGCTTAGCCACAAACACAGGCGCGGGCGCCTCGCCGTGGTGTGCGGGCCGCGCCATGCCACGGGTGCGGCGCGGCTTGCAGCGCGCGGCGGGGCCAGGATCGGCGCGGGCTGGACCAGCCTGATCGCGAGCCCACAGGCAGCTGACATCCTTGCAGCCCACGAAACAGCCCTGGTCCTGGAGTGCCGCCCAATGATGCCGCCTTCGATGCCACAATACGGCGCCACCATGCGGTCGTGGCTGGCCCGGCCTGGGAACAGGTGCACGCGAAGCCGAACAGCTCGCCCTGCTGATCGCGGCCGGCCCGGCCCTTGTTCTCGATGCTGACGCTCTTGCGCTGCTGGCAACGGACGGCGTGCTGCGGCAAGCCGTGTCCGCCAGACCCTTCGACACAGTCCTGACCCCGCATGATGGCGAGTTCGAGCGGCTGTTCAGTCCGCACCTTGATCCCGAAACCGAGGCCTGCCGCCTCTCCTCCACCCGGGCCGCAGCTCGTCTTGCCGGAGCGGTGGTGGTGCGCAAGGGAGCGGTCAGCGTGATCGCGGCGCCGGATGGACGCGCACGGCTCAACACCCATGCCAGCCCCTGGCTCGCCAGCGCCGGAACAGGCGATGTGCTGGCGGGCATGATCGGCGGATTGCTGGTGCAGGGTATGGACGCGTTTGAGGCGGCAAGCGCTGCAGTGTGGATCCATGGCGACTGCGGTCGCCGAGTCGGGCCGGGCCTGATCTCCAGCGACCTGGAGGCACAGGTCGGTCCAAGTCTGAGAGCCTTGGGAGTGAGATAATGCAATCCGGCCACCAACCCACGTGTCTGATTGTCGGCGCGGGCGATGGGCTCGGCGCCGGTCTTGCCCGCGTCTTTGCCCGCGAGGGGCTGACGGTGTGCCTGACCCGGCGCCCTCGCAATCTGGAGCGGCTGGAAGCCCTTGCAGAGAGCCTCCGCGCGCAGGGCGGCAAGGTCCATGCCTTCGGGGTCGATGCCCGTGACGAGGCGCAGATGATCGCGCTGGTGGCCGACATCGAGGCGCGGATCGGGCCGCTGGAGGTGGTCTGCTTCAACATCGGCGCCAATGTCCGCTATCCGATTGTCGAGACGACCCATCAGGTCTGGACCAAGGTGTGGCAGATGGCAGCCGATGCCGGGTTTCTGGCCGGGCGGGAGGCGGCCCGCGTGATGATCCCGCGCGGCCGGGGCACCATCATCTTCACCGGGGCGACAGCCTCGCTGCGTGGGCGGGACGGCTTTGCCGCCTTTGCCGGGGCCAAGCATGCCCTGCGGGCGCTCGCCCAATCCATGGCGCGCGAGCTTGGTCCCAAGGGCATACATGTTGCCCATGTGGTGATCGACGGCATGGTGGAGGGCGACTTCATCCGCTCTTTGGTCCCGGACTACGAGACCGCGCGCGGCGAAGGCCGGATCGTCGCCGCAGATGAGGCGGCACAGACCTGGGTTCACCTGTGGCGCCAGGGCCGGAGCGCCTGGACCCATGAGCTGGATATCCGCCCCTGGAGCGAGGCGTGGTAGGGTTTTTTATGCTTCGGACCGGGACCGATCAGCGGATCCGGCGCGCACCCATCGCCTTGAATGTCGCCATTCCGCGCCAGATCACGCGGTCACGACACGAAATGGTGCCATCAAGGCTGATCAGTCCGTCCTCTGGAGGTGCCAGTGGAACTGCCATGCCCGAAACCCAATCCCCTTCCCGCGCCATATCCAGATTGGTCGCCGGACAGACGTACTGTCACGCAGCGCGCGCCCAGTGCGCGCACGGCTGCGTGGGCGAACATGCCGTCGGCGAACCCGAGCACCATGCCACCATGCAGGATGCCGTAGCTGTTGCAGTGGCGCGCCTCGATCCGGAACCCGTGCTCGACAAGACCTGCCGAACTGGTGCGATGGTAGAATGGGCCAATCAGGGTGGAGAAGGGACCCCGTGTCGCGAATGGCAGCCAGCCCTCCTGTCTGGCGCCGCAATCTGCGGGGCATGAGACCCTTCGCGAGGCACCGTCGCCACTGCGCTCACTTGCGCTTGCGGGTGGGGGCAGCGGGGAAGATCCGGTGGCTGACACGTTGGCCAGGGGCGAGCCCGAGACGCCGCGCCTCACCCGCCCCAATCTCCAGAACAGCGCGAACCGGCTCCCCCGATGGCATCCCCACCAGCGACAGCGGCACTGCATTGGGTGTGATGCGCGCAATAGTCCCGTCCGCTCGGATGTAGATCAGATCCAGCGAGATCAGCGTGTTGCGCATCCAGAATGACACAGGCTGGGGCCGGAAGGAAGTCGAACAGCATGCCTGTGCCCCGCGGCACTTCGGTGCGCCACATCATGCCGATTTCGCGCGTGATCGGCGTATCGGCAATCTCGACCTGGAACCGGCGTGCACCCTGGGGGGTGGCAATGGACAGCGGTTCAACCGCAGACCGGTCTGCGGCCCGGATTCTGTATCGGTCACCCGCCCCGGCGCCTGCATCCAGCCCGCAGAGCCAACAACAGCAAAAATGAGGGCGAAACACCCCAGAAGCACACGCAGGTTCATGGACGCGATCCTAACCTCATCTCTCCCCTCCCGCCAAGGGGTGCTGGCCTGGTTGCCAGACACGGCACAACCGGACGCAGGGCGGCCCCACTGGCATGCGTGGCCCCTTGGCTCGTCTCGATGGAGCGCATCTTGATCGATGGAACGAAACAACGGGACAGGAGTTGGTGGAACATCATCCCCGTGCGGTGTCCGCGTCTGCACGCGCGCCAGCACCGGTAGCGCTTTGGGAGAATTCGAGGGGCGACTGCGGGCCTTGCGGCGCGTAGAGGGGTTGCCCCGGGGCAGGCGGACAGGCAAAGGGACGCAATGAAGAGCTGGCTGTTCTTTCCACTCGCGCTGCTGGTTGCGTGGGCCTGATACTTGCGGCTTTGGGCCCTGCAGCTGTGCGGCCGGGGGGCTGCTGTCGAGGCGTTGGAAGCCAGTGGCGGCACGCTTGTCCTGTCGGGCCCTGCACTCAACCAGCTGGCACCCACGCCGGGCTTTCCGGTTACCGCCGCACCCGGTGTTGCAGGCGACCAGGCCGGACCTCGTACAGTCGCCGAAGGCCCGCTGGAAGCAGGCGCCCCCGGCCAGGGAGCACGGCTTCTGTTGGGGCCACAGACCCGGGCGCGTCTGAAGGACATGGCGCTGACAGTGGAAATCGAAGCTACACCCCTTCTATTTGCGCCCACGACAGAGATTGCCGTGGCGATGGTCCGGGCATCGGCGCCGGTGCAATGGGTGCGAGCAGCGATACCAGCAGAAGGAGGGCCGGTGCGTCTGGTCATCCCCGCAGCTGATGGCGTGCCGCTTGCCATTGCCGTGTGGCCCTCGGTCGAAGGCGCTGGCAAGGGACTTGAGATCCGCTCGATCCGGATCGGAGGCGCATGATCATGGCCAGTGTGGGTGATCCCCATGAGGCGGTGGCTGTCGCACGTCGCGTGATCGAAACCGAGGCTGCGGGCCTCGCCTTGCTGGCGGCCTCGCTGGGTACGTCTTTTGTGGCGGCCTGCGATCTGATCGCCGGTCTCAAGGGGCGACTGATCTGCGCCGGCGTCGGCAAGAGCGGACACATCGCCCGCAAGATCGCCGCCACACTTGCGTCCACCGGTACACCGGCCCAGTTCGTCCACCCGACGGAGGCCAGCATGGTGACATGGGCATGATCGGGCCGGAGGACGCGCTCCTGGTCCTGTCCAAGTCCGGCGAAGTGCCGGAGCTGTCGGACATGCTGGCCTATGCGGGCCGGTTCGGCGTGCCGCTTGTGGCCATGACAGCCAAGGCTGCCTCGCCCCTTGGCCAGGCCGCCACCCATCTGCTTCTGCTGCCCGATGCACCCGAAGCCTGCGGCGAGACCCGCGCGCCCACCACCTCCACCACTATGCAGATCGCGCTCGGCGATGCGCTGGCCGTGGCGATGATCGAGCGCAAGGGGTTCACGGCCAGCGATTTCCGGGTCTACCACCCCGGTGGCAAACTCGGCGCCATGCTGAAGACAGTGGCTGACTTGATGCACGCAGGGGACGAAGTGCCCGCCGTTCGGCCTGATACCCCGTGATGGACGCGCTGCTGGAGATGACTGCCAAGCGCCTTGGCTGTACCACCGTGGTGGGCGATGACGGGCGCCTTCTGGGCATCATCACCGATGGCGATGTGCGCCGCCGGGCTGGCAATGGGTTGCGCACGATGGTGGCAGGAGAGGTGATGACGCCAGACCCCATGACCTGCGCACCCACGATCCTGGCGTCCGAGGCTCTTGCGCGGCTGAGCGCCTCCAACCGGACCGTCCTGATTGTGGCCGATGGCGCAGGCAAGCCAGTTGGCATCGTTCACATCCACGATCTGCTGCGGGCCGGCGTCGCCTGGAGGCGCTGCGGCTGGCCTGCCTCCGACCATTCAGGCATCGCGTGACTCCCGCTCTACTCGAATTGGATCAGCAACTCACGATCCTCTCCAGTAAAGCGCTTGAATCCGTGGCTTCCCAGTGCGCCACCAACGCCGCCGACGCCGCGCCAGTCGATCTGGACCCCATCCATGTTCCAGTTATCTCCGCCAACACCGCCGCCGAATGTGGTGCGTAGCCGGATCGCTTCGATATCCGAGACCGTGTCGCGCCGATCGGGATCATCACATCATGGGTAGTGTTGTCAGCCCAGCGTTCGCCACCCCGATTGAGCTGCACCTCGGGCCTCCAGCGTCCGGCGATCCGCACCGCAGCGAACACATTGTCATTGCCACCGCGCAGTCGTCGCCTCCGGTGCGAATGCGCAGCTGCACGCGGGCAGCGGTCTGAGTCTGGGCGGGCGCATTGGCCGTCACGAACAGCCCGAACCGGCTACGATAGTCCGCCCCTGACCCCACAAAGGTGAGCGTGCTGCCGGTTGTTGTCACTGGCGCCATCATTGTTGTGGTCACATCAATGGAGCCAGTTGGAAGCCGATTTGCTGTGTCGTTGCGCCTGACCCAGACAGGAATTCTGGTGGCAAACCGGTTACTGTCGGCACAAGCATGATGTTTGAAGCCCGTGGGCTGGTCGGGATTGAAGGTCGAACCAGCCGTCAGCTGGAGCAGGAGGTCTGCTATCCGCCAGCCATCGATCGTGCGGACGGCGACATCCTGCAGACCTGTCCGCAGATTTCTGGAGAACACAGTGGGGTCGCGATTGTTCAGGCCCGCCAGCACTGCCGCACAACCGCGCAACCGACCTTCTACCGGCGGCCGATGCTGCTGCAGCTCCTCGCGCAAGGTTGTTTGCAGGATGCCGCGCGCATCGTTCATGAGCCCGCGGATTACATGTGGTGGCGTGTTGTTGTTGTCGAAACTGAAATAGGCAACTCGAGAATTTCAATGTCCGTCAGGACAACGAGATTGCCATTCGGCTGTCTGAATGGAAGCAAGGTCACGTTGTTGAAGGTGTGCTCGCCCATCCAGGTCGGCACAGGTACAGCAACGCCCCGAAACATGTGATCAGTAGCCAGCCTCCCCCCATTGTGCTGGGAGTAGGCCACCCAATCATGCGGCTCACGCTCCAGCACCTCGACCACAGGCGGGATGCGCGGGCTGCACAGGCGCAACCGGAACGCCAGCGCCGTGAAGTACGGCCGGTCACCGCTCGCCTCGCGCTGCGTCTCGATACGCACATCGCTCAGATGAAACCGAACCTGATCGGCTGTCGCTGCCCCTGACCCCAAGACCAGCGCCGCCGCCACCAGAATGCCAAGTAGCAGTCGCATGATTGCCTCCCCACCTCTCGGAGGAAGGCTATCACGAAGGCGTGTCTTTACCAGCGGAAAGTCGCCTGACTCGTCGATTTCCCACGTTCGACTGCGATGATCCGGCGCGTGAGTGACTGCCCGAGGCACAGCCTACACCTGGCGCTCACTCACCACCTCGCAATCTGGTGACCCTTGGTCAAGTCACGTCAAGCGCGCAGGATCGGGACCTGGAAGCCTCGGGCGCCGGTGGCCAGTTGGTCCGGGTTGCGGGCATAGAGTTCGGCAGGTCTGCCGCCAGTCTTGGACCACATGGCGCCGGTGGGGATTACCAGCTTCGACTTCTCGACCGCGCGGCGGAAATTCTGCTTGTGGAGTGGCTGGCCACAGATCGCTTCCACCAGTTCCTGCAGGTCGGACAGGGTGAAGGTCTCGCCCATGAGATCCAGCGCCACGGGGCGATAGCGCAATTTGGCCCGGAGCCGGCCAATGGCGGTGGCAAGGATGCGGCGGTGGTCGGAGGCCATTGGGGCGCCCGTGGCGATGCTCGATGCTTCTGCTGGTGACGTGACGGTCTGCAGCGCCCCGCCACCGGCACGGACCCTGTCGCGCGCGGCTTCTGGCACAAGCCCGGCCTCATACAGTAGCTCGTAGCGCTCCAGCACCGCCTCATCCCGCCATGGTGCCCCTGACAAGCCGAAGGCGCCGTCAGCTCGCAGACGGCGGGCTGTCCGAGTTGTCTGATCCGGCGCACCGTCGATCCAGTCCTGGAGGCCTGCCTCGATGGCGGCCAGCGCCCGCAGACGCCCCGCATGTGCGGACCCGCGCCGGTCCTCCCAGGGAAAAAAAGCCGACCACACCTGCCAGCGCGCTTCGGGCTGGTCGAGCACTGCCGCTGCTGGCACAAGGGCTAGATAGCCAACCGACACCACGCGGTCGGTTGGCGCCATCATGCCGCCGGTGTCGGCCAGCGGGGCCTCCCGGCCCCGGTCCCCGAACGTGTACAGCTGTTCCACCCATCCCAGCGCCAGTCCGGTCTGGCGGGTCACGAAGTCGCGCACGGCAAGCTCGAATGTGCGATGTCCGTCCGGATCGAAGGAGCCGAATGGTAGGCCCGGCTGTGCCCCGGCAGGCCGGTCACCAGCACCTGCATCTGCCCGTCAGCGCGGAACGACACCGCCACAGCCGACAGGCCGATGATCACACGAGCTGCCGCCTGCCCTGGCATATCCCTAGCCGCCCTGCCCTGGCGCAAACGGGCCGCGCGCCGGCAGCTCGAATGGCACGCCTTCCCAGCAGTCTTCCCCTTGGCCAATCGCTGCGACCGCTGACATCATCCGCCCATTCCGCCTGAGCCGCGCGTCGGCATGCGCCACCAGCAACGGGTTGGGCGTGGCGGTCGGCGACAGGGCCCGGATATGCCGGGCGACGCTGGCTTCATCTGCTTCCGGGTTGAGCGCGCAGGCCGTGATGAAGGCCGTCGCAGTGGAGCGCGACACCCCGGCCCAGCAATGCACCAGCAGGGGTGCCGCCGTATCCCAGCGCCCACATAGTCCAGGATCTGGTCCACATGATCCTCGTGCGGATGCACAAGCCCGTCTCCCGGCGCGGCCACATCATTGACGCCAATCCGCAGATGACCGCCTGCTCCGAGCCCGTCAGGGGTCTCGATCAATGAGCCGGGCTGAGCAGCGTGATCAGGCCCCACGGCCTCAGCTCGGCGATGCGGGCAGGAACAAGCGAGAGCGAACAGACAGCAATGGCAGGCATGAGCGCCTGTTGTCAGGTCCGCGCCGCTTTGTCGACCTCGGCCATCAAGGCGTGGAAGCGGGCCACATAGGCAGCCTGTGCCTCGGTTGCCGGTTGCGGCTCCAGAACGAGACGTACGAAGGGGGGCGGGCGGCCGAAAAACAGGTCGCTCTCGGCCTCGGAAAAGCCCGCAAGCTGGGTCGCCTCGAACCAGGCGCAGGCCAGATCGGCCTTCTTGATCAGCTTCTTGAGCAAGGCAGGCGTCTTGGGCGGCAGGCCGAACCGGATATGGATCGCCCGCTCCAGCCGGTCCTCAAAGGCGCGGTAATTGACGCCAAGCGCGTTCTTGAACGGGCTGATCATGTCACCGATCACATATTCCGGCGCATCATGCAGCAGCGCGATCACCCGCTCCGCCGGGCTGAGTGTCGGCTGCATCAGGCCCGCGATGTGCTCGACCACCAGCGAGTGCTGCGCCACCGAGAAGCCATGCTCACCACGCGTCTGCCCGTTCCACCGCGCCACCCGCGCCAGCCCATGGGCAATATCCTCCACCTCCACATCCAGCGGCGAAGGGTCCAGCAGATCAAGCCGCCGTCCGGACAGCATGCGCTGCCACGCTCGCGGTGCAGGAGGGGTCTTCGGGGTACGTCCAGCCATGGGCGGGCGGGGGTAGCGGGCGCACGATCAGGGGCAAGCGCCCACAGGCCCCAAAAGCAGCGGGGCCAGTCAGCTGACCGGCCCCGCACTGTGACAGGTTGTGGGCAGCCGGGATCAGGCCGCCAGGCGCACCGCATCGACGATCTTGCGGGCGGCGTCGGCGAGGTCGTCGGCGCTGGTGACCTTGAGGCCGCTTTCGGCAATGATCTTCTTGCCGAGGTCTACATTGGTGCCCTCGAGGCGCACCACCAGCGGCACCTTCAGACCGACATCCTTGACTGCAGCGATCACGCCCTCGGCGATGACATCGCAGCGCATGATACCACCAAAAATGTTGATCAGGATGCCCTTCACGGCCGGATCGGCGGTGATGATCTTGAAGGCCGCCGTGACCTTCTCGCGGCTGGCGCCGCCGCCCACGTCGAGGAAGTTGGCTGGCTCCTCGCCATAGAGCTTGATGATGTCCATGGTAGCCATCGCAAGGCCCGCGCCATTGACCATGCAGCCGATCGAGCCGTCGAGCGCGATATAGGCGAGGTCATATTTGGAGGCCTCGATTTCCTTTTCGTCCTCCTCCGACAGGTCGCGCATGGCGGCCCATTCGGGGTGACGGTACTCGGCATTGCTGTCAAAGCTCATCTTGGCATCGAGGCAGACGAGCTTGTTCGTGCCGCCTTCGATCATCAGCGGGTTGATTTCGAGCAGGCTCATGTCCGCGCCGGTGAAGGCCGTGTAGAGCTTCACGCACAGGTCATGGCACTCGGCCACATGATCGCCGGACAGGCCAAGCGCGCGGGCAACCACGGCGCTGTCGGCTTCGGTCACGCCGGTGGCGGGGTCGATGGCGACGGTGGAGATCTTTTCGGGCGTGTCGTGGGCGACTTCCTCGATGTTCATGCCGCCTGCCTCGGAGGCCACGAACGCCACCCGTCCGGTCACCCGGTCCACCAGCAGCGAGAGGTACAGCTCCTTGGCGATGTCCGCCCCGTCGGAGATGTAGAGCCGCTGCACCTTCTTGCCCGCCGGGCCAGTCTGGATGGTGACCAGCGTGTTGCCGAGCATGTCGGTTGCTGCGGCGCGGACTTCCTCGAGCGTGCGGGCGAGGCGGACACCGCCCTTGGCCTCGGGGGGCAGCTCCTTGAACTTGCCCTTGCCGCGCCCGCCGGCATGGATCTGCGCCTTCACCACATAGAGCGGGCCGGGGAGCTTGGTGGCAGCTTCCACCGCTTCGTCCAGTGTGAAGGCCGCATGCCCTGCCGGAACCGGCACGCCATACTGGGCCAGCACTTCCTTGGCCTGATGCTCATGGACGTTCATCGCAGCACTCCCCCTGTCAGGCGCCGCATCCGCGTCGCCACCCACGCTCACGCGGCGGTCTTAGACGGCGCCTGATGGGCGTGCAACCGAACCGACTGCGCCATGTTGTCGTGACACCATCGCTGGCCCGGCACCTACCGAGCCGCTGGAAGCCCCGGAGAGCGGCCCGGCTCCAGATGCAACCCCCGCTTGCCCCGGCGCGGCTGCGGCCCTAACCCATGCATATGGCAGAGCGCCCGACCTTTCTCGACTTCGAAAAGCCGATTGCCGAGCTTGAGAAGAAAATCGACGAACTGACCGCCACAGCCCAGTCTGGCGGGGCGGCCAATGTAACTGCCGAGATCGGGCGGCTGCGCGAGAAGTCCGCCAAGGCGCTGGCAGACCTCTATCGCAATCTCGACCCGTGGCAGCGCACCCAGGTCGCGCGCCATCCCGACCGCCCCCACTATTGCGACTACATCGAGGCGCTGGTCAGCGACTATGTGGAGCTGGCCGGCGACCGCACGTTTGGCGAGGATGCGGCGATCCTGGGCGGTATCGGTCGCATGGGTGGGCGCCGGGTCGTGGTAATCGGTCACGAAAAGGGCCGCACCACCCAGGAGCGGCTGAAACACAATTTCGGCATGGGTCGCCCGGAAGGCTATCGCAAGGCGATCCGGCTGATGAACCTGGCCGAGCGGTTCGGCCTGCCAGTTGTCACGCTGGTGGATACGGCCGGCGCGTTTCCGGGTCTTGATGCCGAGGCGCGCGGCCAGGCCGAGGCCATCGCGCGCGGGACCGAGCGGTGCCTGACTCTGGGAGTGCCGATGGTGTCCGTGATCACAGGGGAAGGCGGGTCCGGTGGCGCGCTTGCGATCGCATCGGGCAATCACGTGGCGATGCTGGAGAATTCGATCTATTCTGTGATCTCGCCGGAGGGTGCGGCCTCGATCCTGTTCCGCGCCTCGGACAGGGCGCGCGACGCTGCCATCGCCATGCGCATCACAGCTGCGGACCTGAAGGAGCTCGGTGTGATCGATTCGATCATCCCCGAGCCGCTGGGCGGCGCCCACCGCAACCGCGCCAGCGCCATGCAATCCGTCGGCCAGGCGATCGGCAAGGTGCTGGGCCAGCTCTCCACCCTCGACGCCAACGCCCTGCGCGCCCAGCGCCGCGAGCGCTTCATGGCCATTGGCCGGACACTGGGCGAAGTCAGTGCGGCTTGAGGGCTGAGGCCGCTGCCGCCGGGTCCAGAGCGGTGTTCGCGCCTCTTGAATCAGGATTTTCGGTGCGAACACCGCTCTATCAATGAGTTAACGCGCAACTTCGATCCTGACGGATCGAAACGCGCTCTAGACCGGAGGCGGCTGCAGCAGGCCCGGCAGTCAGGAGACAAGGGACCAGTGTACGGCAGCGCCTTCTGGTAGCGCGGTCACCAGCCGCACATCCGCCGAGATCAAGCTGCATCCGAGGGCACGCGCATGGCCTGCGATCATGGCATCACGGGCCGACAGGGTGAGCCCGGTCTGACGTGCAGCCGCCGCCACCTCCGCAGCAGCCTCCGCTGCGGGCGCATCAAACGCGCACTGAACTACCGGGCCGCGCACCAACCTGTCCAGTGCCGCCGCGCGCGCTTGCCCATCGTGTCGCCCGGCCACTCCGAGCCACAGTTCGAGTAGGACAATGGACGACAACAGGAACGGTGTGCCGCCGCAGGTCGCCCGCAGCCGTTCCCAAGCCCGCCCGCTATCCCTGGCCCGCAGGCAATCGACCCAGACATTGGTGTCCGCAAGCAGGGCTGGGGTCATTCCGGTTCACGACCAGCCATCGTAGCGGGCAGGCGGCGCAGGGTCCTGGATCGCCTCCAGGGTGGCGTCCAATGGGCCGTTCCAGCCGCTCAATGCCATGTCCCGTGCCCAGGCCCGGAACGCTGCATCGTCCTCATCCCGGACAGCTGTCAGACAACGCGCCAGCGCCTCGCGCACCGCTTGCGTCAAGGACAGGCCCGTCACCTGCGCCAACTCGCCTGCCAGCCGGACAGCTTCTGCATCCTTGATGTTAAGTGCCCGAGCCATTGCCACCTCACAGGGTGTCATGGTGAGGCGGATGGTGGAAAAAGTCAATCTGGTGGAAGGTCGGGGCTTGGAGAATCTCGTCTGACCAGCGATGCAAAACACCGCCTCTGCCCCGGCTCGGCAGTGCCAAGCGATCGCGGACGTTTCGGCCCGACAGCAACGGACTGCATGTATGCCGCCAAGATACACTTGACTGGCTATAGCCCACGCCCACTGTCCTCGCGGTGCCTGCAGCTCTGTCTACTGCTGCTGCGCCTGTTGCAGGGCAATCCGGTTGCCTTCGCTATCGCCAATCTCGGAGACAATCATATCCTCGCCCGCCGCCTCGGGCCCGAACAGGATCGGCGCGCCAGCGGCCCTCGCCCGGTCGAGAATTGCTGCCAGGTCCTCGACGGCCAGATAGATGATCATCCCGTCGCGGGTCGGACGATACACCTCGCCCAGAACCAGCGCCGCGCTGGCGCCCACAGCGGCCTCATCCATCTCCAGGAACGCCATGCTGTTGCCGTGCATGGTCTCCACCGGGCCAAATCGCGCCCCAAACACCTCGCCATAGAAGGCCTTGGCGCGGTCCAGGTCCGTCACCGGAATCTCGACGTGGAGGACGGCAAAGCTCACGAACTCAGCTCAGCCCGGTTGCCAGGTTCGGCTGCACCACCGGATTGAAGCCGTAATGGTCGATCCAGCGGATGTCGGTCTCGAACATGTGGCGCAGGTCCGGGATGGCGTATTTCAGCATCGCCAGCCGGTCGATCCCCATGCCGAAGGCAAAGCCCTGGTGCACGGCGGGGTCGATGCCGCAGGCACGCAGCACATTGGGATGCACCATGCCGCAGCCGAGGATCTCCAGCCAGGAGGTGCCGGTGCCGATCCGGATCTGACCGCCTGAGCGGTCGCAGCGCACATCCATCTCCGCCGATGGCTCGGTGAACGGGAAGTGGTGCGGCCGGAAGCGCACTTCCACATCATCCACTTCGAAGAAGGCGCGCATGAAATCCATCAGCACGCCCTTCAGGTGACCCATATGGATCCCCTCCTCGATCACCAGACCCTCGATCTGGTGGAACATCGGGGTATGGGTCTGGTCGCTGTCACAACGGAACGTGCGCCCCGGCGCCACGATGCGGATTGGCGGCTTCTGGGCGAGCATGGTGCGCACCTGCACAGGGCTGGTGTGGGTTCGCAGCAGCATCCGTGCACCGTCGTCCTTCTCCTGGAAGAAGAAGGTGTCGTGCATGTCGCGCGCCGGGTGCTTCTCCGGGAAGTTGAGCGCGGTGAAGTTGTGGAAGTCGTCCTCGATGTCCGGCCCTTCGGCGACGGCAAAGCCCATGTCGGCAAAGATGGCCTGCACTTCCTCGAACACCTGCATCACCGGATGGATCGAGCCGGACAGGCGCGGCGCCGATGGCAAGGTCACATCCACCCGCTCGGCCGCCAGGCGCGCATCGAGCGCGGCATCGGCCAGAACTTGCTTGCGGGCGGCGAGTGCATCGCCCAGCCGGGTCTTCAGTCCATTGATCGCCGGGCCCGCAACCTGGCGCTCCTCCGGGCTCATCCCGCCGAGGCCCTTGAGCAGCTCCGACACCGAGCCTTTCTTGCCGAGCGCGCCGACCCGGACGGCCTCAAGCGCCGCTTCATCGCCAGCGGCGGCGACGGCTGCAAGCAGGGTGGATTCAAGGGCAGGGATATCGGCTGTCATGGCGCGCCTTCTGGCAGCAGACGGGCTGCATTTCCAGCGCGCGCTGCACCGGCAGGCCCGGCGGATCGTGGCCGCGCGCGCAGAAGGCCTCTAGGCGCGTGGCGCGGGCGGGCTATTGTGAGGGCGATGGCAGGAGAGACCTTGTGCTCACACGGCGGACTTTGATTGCAACCGGGCTCGCAGCTGGCGCAGCAGGCGCAGGATGCTCACGCGAGGCCTCCACACCGGCAGAAGGTGGGCGCACGCGCATCCGGTTTGCCACGGACTGGCGCGCCCAGGCCGAACAGGGCGGCTGGTACCAGGCGCTCGCAACCGGCCTTTATGCCGATGCCGGGCTCGACGTCACCATCATCCAGGGTGGCCCGGCGGTGAATGTGCCGCAGCTGCTGGCGGCAGGGGCTGTGGAGATGGGCATGGGCTCCAACTCCCCCATCGTGCTGTCGATGGTACAGGCCCAGGCGGGCGTGAAGGCGGTGATGGCCAGCTTCCAGAAGGACCCGCAGGTCCTGATCACCCATCCGCGCAGTGACGTGACCTCGATTGCCGACATGAAGGGCAAGCCAATCATGCTGGCCGACGCCTCCATCACCGCCTTCTGGCCGTGGCTGAAGGCGCGCTATGGCTTCACCGACGACCAGGTCCGCAAATACACCTTCAATTCCGCCCCGTTCCTCGCCGATCGCAACGCCATCCAGCAGGGCTATGTCACCAGCGAGCCCTATACATTGCGCACCCAGGGCGGGATCGAGCCGCAGGTGTTCCTGCTCGCCGATGCCGGATATCCGGGCTATGGCGCGATGACGCTCGCCCCGGACCGGCTGATCACCGGGAACAGGCCCGCCGTGCAGGCGTTCGTGGATGCCACCATCGCGGGCTGGCGGGACTATCTCACTGGCGATCCCGCGCCCGGCGATGCCCTCATCACCCGCGACAATCCCGACATGACACCTGCGCTGCTCGCCAATGCCCGCAAGGAACTGGTGGAGCGGCAGATCGTGATCCCTGCCGCCGGCCGGCCCGGCGCGCTTGGCGCCATGAGCGAAGCACGCTGGACCGAGTTTACCGGCGTTATGGCCGAGGCGGGCGTGGTGCCCGCCACACTCGACTGGCGCCAGGGGGTGGATCTGGGCTTTGTGGCCGGTGGGTGAGGTTGCATCTTCTGACCTGGATGCGCGCACGCCAGTCCTGTCGGTCGAGGGGCTGACGATCCGGTTTGGCGCGCTGGAGGCTCTGGGGCCGGTGTCGCTGGAGCTGTTCGCGGGCGAATGCGTCGTGCTGCTGGGGCCGTCCGGCTGCGGCAAGAGCACGCTTTTGTCGGTGCTCGCAGGGCTGGTAAAGCCGTCCGGCGGACAGGTGCGCGCGGTGCGGCCGACACCGCCGGGCATGGTGTTTCAGGAGCCGACCCTGATGGGCTGGGCACGTGCGCTCGACAATGTAGCCCTGCCGTTGGTGCTGGCCGGTACGCCCACAGGCCAGGCGCGGGAGCGGGCGGCGGCGGCTCTGGCGGTCTGTGGTCTTGCCGGGTTTGAAGCCGCGCGGCCCTCGGCTCTGTCCGGCGGGATGAAGATGCGCTGCGCCCTTGCCCGCGCGCTGGTGACCGAGCCCGATGTGCTGTTGCTCGACGAGCCGTTCGCCGCCATTGACGAGCTCGGGCGGCGTGCACTCGATGACCTGGTGCTGGAGCTCAGGCAGCGCACGGGCCGGTCAGTGGTATTCGTGACCCATTCGGTAGAAGAGGCGGTGTATCTGGCCGACCGGGTAATCGTGCTCACCCGGCGCCCGGGGCAGATCGCAGCTGAGATCCCGGTGACCTGGCCGCAGGCCACGCGTGGCCATGCCTTCCTGACCGCGCCCGGTTTCGCGGCTGCCTGTGCAGCGGCGCGCACCGCTCTGGCCGAGCAGGAGCCCGTCTCGTGAGCACGCCGTGGCGGATTGATCCGGCGCCAGTGGTGGCTGGCCTGGCGCTGCTGGCATTGTGGGAGGCGCTGGTGCGGTGGCTTCAGGTGCCGCCCGTGGTGCTGCCACCGCCCTCCGCGATCGGCGCGGCACTGCTCGCGCGCGGGGAGGTGCTGATTCCAGCGGCTGGAGTAACACTTGGGCTTGCTCTTGCGGCGCTTGCGATTTCCACCATTCTCGGCACCGGCCTTGCGCTCGCCTTCCGGCGGGTGCCGCTGCTGGAGCGGGCGTTCGGGCCTTATGCGCTGGTGCTGCAGGCCACACCGATTGTCGCAATCGCGCCCCTGGTGATCATCTGGGTCGGTGTGGAAAGCCCGCGCCAGGCCATCTTGATCCTTGCCGTGATCGTGGCTCTTTTTCCGGTCCTCACGGCAGCCCTGGCTGGTCTCAAGGCGGTTGATCCGGGGCTCGAGCGGCTGTTCCGGCTGCACCGCGCGGGGAGCTGGCAGCGGTTCTGGCGGCTCGAGCTGCCCACGGCCGTCCCGTTCCTCCTGGCCGGGATCAAGACAGCCGCAGGCCTCTCGCTGGTCGGCGTGGTCGTCGCCGAATTCGTGGCCGGAACCGGGTCCACCGGCGGGCTGGCCTGGCGACTTGTGGAGGCCGGCAACCGGCTTGAGACAGCAACCATGTTCGCCGCCCTGCTCCTCCTCGCCATCATGGGTCTCGCCCTCGACGCCCTGCTTGGCGCGATCGAGCGTCGCTGGCGGGGGTAGAAAACGCCAGCTGTGCGGATCGACGTTGGCACCGCACCGTCAGTGAGTCACCGCGCAACCTCGATCGTGGCAGACCAAACCGCGCGCCCCAGCGCCATATATGCTCCGATCAGCCGGAGAGCTGGAAACTCACCCGCATTTCATAGGTTCCATCCACCGGCATGCAGTCGCGGGTCGCCGGTTCAAAGCGCATCTTCATGGCCTCACGTTCGACTGAGCGCTCGAACACGCCGCGTGGTATCGCCTGTACAATACGCACCCGCACTGGTGCGCCAGCTGAGCTGACATCGACTTCGAGCACAAGGTCGCCCCCGCACGCCGCGTCTGACTGCCTCGATCGGATAGGCAGCCGCGACATTGAAGCTTGTTATGGCGCGAGGCGGCAAGTCTACTCCGGCGCAGGAGCGTGTTGTGTCAGTGACGGGCGCCTGCGGCGGTCGGACATGGAGCAGCATTTGGCTCTGATTATTGAATTCTCGAAGCGCGGCGAGCGGTCCAACCGGCATGCCTGCGCCACCGCCTGCGGCCAGCTGCTCGCGGTAGCCGATACACGGAGCAATACCCCAGTAATCACTGGTCTCGTCGCGACAGGCCGCAGGCAGCGTCACAGAATAGAAGTTCCCCAACGCCTGATACAGTGACAGCGGCTTGTTGGTCTGCTCTGGCTGATAGGCTCTGTCCATCAACAACAGCCCAACCGCAATTGTGGTCTCCTCGTTGGCCCGGTCCAGATCATCAATCACACGCGAATCGACCCCGGGCAGCAGAACGTCCATGTCGCCCTCGGCAAGGCCGCAGCCGCGCAATACCTGCCGCACCGCTGCGCTGGCGCGATTGGCATCCAGCATCATCGTGATCGCTGCCCCCTGACTGTCGCGGAATTCGACTGTCACGGAACGCCCCCGCCAGAAGATGACGGGCAATGAGCCCGGGGGACGGGGCTTGCGCGCCTCTCTCATCGCCATGGTTGAGCCACTGCTGCCGGACTGGCTCCCGGTCTGCGACCAGCAGCGCGACTTCGGTCCGTCGCGCTGGCGCCAGTCGGGTCCGCGGTTCGATCCAGCCTTCAAGGCTGAGATCTCGGCAGCGCAGCACAAACCGGCCCTGCGGCAGCCTGACGCTGGCCTCCCGTGTCGGCGACAGGCTACCATAAAAGCCGGGGGTCGAGCGCTGCTGCCAGGACTGGGCTGCCACGACTGATGGCGCCACGGTTGCCATCGCTGCGGCGCAGACCACCCATCGCCCGAACCGTTGCATGAAGCTCTCCGAACCAAGCCCGCCCACGCTCTGCAGGCACCGAAGCGAATACCACCTAAGGCATATTATGAAGGAGCAAGCAATATGTGCTCTGGAGTTGAACCCATCAGCGTGAGACGAGCCGTGAGGATCGATGTTGGGCAGTACCGCATGGATCGCGCGGTGTTCGCCTCGAACGTCCTGATGCTGGTGCCGCGACGATCGTTCGTCCCCCTTCCCTTGCCTTGAGAGCGGTCGCGCGCCGTGTCTCGACCCTCGCCAACCGATCGCAGGATGGGCCGGTGTGTATCCACGCCCGGGCTGAAGAGGCCTCCTTTGTGACCGTCGGTCGATCAGGCCACCACCGGCCGATTGCCTTGCATCGAGGCCGCCTGCGGCGCGGCAGGTTCCACCCGGCGGTAGGACAGGGCTTCGGCCAGGTGGATGCGGCGGACCTGATCGGCACCATCGAGATCGGCGATGGTCCGCGCGACTTTCAAGGTGCGGTGATAGGCCCGGGCTGACAGACGCAGCGCATCCGCGGCCCGTCCCATCAGGTCCCGCCCAGGGCCATCAGGTGCGGCGACGCGGTCCAGCAGCTGGGGCGGCAGCGCTGCATTCACGAGGCCAACCTGCCCAAGATCGGCATGGCGGGCTTCCTGGGTCTGGCGCGCAGCGAGCACTCGGGCCGCCGCCTCCCGCGTGCCTTCGGCGGGTGGAGGCAAGGCGAGATCGGCTGCCGACACACCGGGCACATCGAGCTGCAAGTCGATCCGGTCGAGCAGCGGGCCCGACAGGCGCGCCTGATAGGTCTGCATGCAGCGCGGGGCCTTGCCGCAGGTGCGCCCTGCCGCCGCCCCGCACCGGCACGGGTTCATCGCCGCCACCAGCTGGAACCGCGCCGGATAGGTCACGTGCCGGTTGGCCCGCGCGACGGTTACCTCCCCGGTCTCCAGCGGTTGACGCAGCGCGTCCAGTGCCGTGGCGCCAAACTCTGGCAGCTCGTCCAGGAACAGGACCCCGCGATGGGCCAGCGACACTTCTCCCGGCTGGGCCCGCACGCCGCCACCGGTCAGCGCCGCCATCGAGGCGGAATGATGCGGCGCCCGGAACGGGCGCGCACGGGTCAGCGCCCCCCGCTCCAGAAGCCCGGCCACGGACTGGATCATCGACACTTCCAGAAGCTCCTGCGCCGACAGGGGCGGCAGCAGGCCCGGCAAGCGCTGGGCCAGCATCGACTTGCCCGCGCCAGGTGGGCCGACCATCAGGAGATTGTGTCCGCCCGCCGCCGCGATCTCCAGCGCCCGCTTGGCCTGCTCCTGCCCGCGCACATCAGCAAGATCGGCGGCCCCTGCCGGTTCGATCAGGGCACCGGGACTGGCCTGCGCCACCACACGCTGACCGCGCACATGATTGATGAAGTCCATCAAAGTCCCGATCCCGACCACCGCGCCGCCAGACCAGGCGGCCTCAGCCGCCGAGCCTTCCGGACACACCAGGGTCAGCCCCTCTGCCTGGGACGCCACCGCCGCAGGCAAGGCCCCCGCTACCGGCTGCCAGCGCCCGTCCAGCGACAGCTCTCCCATGCAAGCAATCGAGTCGATGGCATCCGATGGCAGGATCTGCGCGGCCACCA
This sequence comes from Ottelia alismoides, assembly GCA_037367405.1. Classification (NCBI taxonomy): domain Eukaryota; kingdom Viridiplantae; phylum Streptophyta; class Magnoliopsida; order Alismatales; family Hydrocharitaceae; genus Ottelia; species Ottelia alismoides. The sequence goes on from JAZKJV010009027.1 coordinate 27,740, forward strand.
GGATCGCGACCGCAATGGGCGCATCATAGTGCGAGCCTTCCTTGGGCAGATCCGCCGGTGCGAGATTGACCAGCACCCGCTTGTCCGGGATCGCCAGGCCAATCGAGGCAAAGGCCGAGCGCACCCGCTCGCGGCTTTCGGCCACTGCCTTGTCGCCGAGGCCGACAATGGCAAAGTAGGGATTGTTCACCGCCTCGGTGATCTGCACCTGCACATCAACCTTGCGGGCTTCAGCACCGTCAAACGCCCAGGTGACAACACGAGCAACCATCGTTTCGGCTCCGGCACATCCACAATCGGATAGGCAGCAGGAACATAACATAAACGATGCTAGAATAAAGTGCGAACCAGCAGTTATCCGCCGTTCGGTCACGCACCCGCGCATGTGGAAAACTTGCCGCGCGTTCAACCTGAACAGGCAGATGCTACGCGCCCTGCAATCTCGCCTCGATCGCATCCCACATCAGGGCAGTCACGTCCACCCCGGAGAAGGACTTGATCGCCATCGCGCCAGTCGGTGACGTTACATTGATCTCCGTGAGCCGTCCTGCGATCACGTCGATCCCGACAAACAGGAGGCCGCGCTCCTTCAGGGTCGGCCCAATGGCGCGGCAGATCGCGAGATCGGCCTCGCTGAGCTCGGTCGGGTGGGCAGTGCCGCCGACGGCAAGATTGGAGCGGATGTCATCGCCCTTGGGCTTGCGGTTGAGCGCGCCAGCCGGCTCGCCATCGATCAGGATGATGCGCTTGTCCCCGGCAAATACGTCCGGCACGAAGGCCTGCACCATCAGTGGCTCGGGCGCCGTGGCAAAGAACAGGTCGAGCAGCGCCCCCAGATTGCCGTCGCCGGGCTTGATCCGGAACACGGCGGCGCCGGCATTGCCGAACAGCGGCTTGACCACGATGTCCGCATGCTGCTCGCGGAAGCCGAGAATGGCGTCGCGGTCCCGGGTCACCAGGGTTGGCGGCATCAGCTGCGGGAACAGGAGCGGCACCAGCTTCTCGGGGCTAGAGCGGACCCAGAACGGGTCATTCACCACCAGCGTCGGCCCTTGAGAAATTCCAGCAAATGGGCGGCGGTGATGTAGGCCATGTCGAACGGCGGATCCTGGCGCATCAGCACGACATCCACGTCCCGTCCAGATCAAGCTCCTGCGGAGCGCCCAGCGTGACGTGATCGCCCTTGACCCGCCGCACGGTGACCGGGCGGGCCTGCGCCGTCAGCTTGCCGGACGACCAGACAAGCTGGCCCGGCTGATACACCCACAGCTGGTGGCCACGCGCCTGCGCCTCCTCCGCCATCATGAAGGTGGTGTCGCCATCGATATTGATGGCCTCGATCGGGTCCATCTGGATCGCCACGCGCAGCTGACGGGAGGGGGCAGAAGCGTTGGAAGTCATCGGGGGTCCTAGTTGAGCTTGCGGGCGGTCGCGTCGAGCAGGCGGGCGGCAGTGCGCTGCTGGTCCGGGGTCTGGGCCGTGGCGGCGGCCCGCTCGGCGGCCTGGCGGGCGCGGGTCATGAGGCCGCCTGCCATCGCCGCCTCGGCATGATCAAGATGCAGGCGCGGATCGCCTGGAGCGAGCAGAGCCCGGCGCAGCGCCGCCCGCTCCCACGCGGCGACATCACCAGCCGCCCGCGCCCGGCTGGCCAGATTGGTCTGCAGCCGCAGTGCAATAACGAGATCTGGCACGGGTGCCACCATCTGTTCGCTCGCCTGCGCCTCACCCGCCATCCGTGCCAGACGCTCAATCTCCGGCGGGTCTACCAGCGCCCCGCCCTGAAACACGTCGATGAGATCAGTGTGGCCCGGTCCATCCAGGCGCACGAGGAAATGCCCCGGCATGTTGGTGCCCGCCAGCGCAAGGCCGACCGCCCGCGCCACATGGCGCCACACGATCCCCAGCGCCACCGGCAGGCCGGTGCGCCGGACCAGGACTTCGCGCAGATCCGCGTTCAGCGGGCTGTCATAGTCCGTCGTATCGCCCACGAATCCGAACCGGCCATAGATCAGCGCTGCCAGCCCGTTCGCATCCGTCGGCGGCGCCTCCAGCGCGGCGCCCGTCAGCTCTTCGAGCACATCAAGGGCAGGTCCTGACGGCTGCTCGGGCGCTTCGTGGACTGAACACACCAGCGCTGCGGCCGTCAGATCCAGCCGCCCCAGGGGCTGGCGCCCCATGGCTGTCAGGGCAGCTTCGGCATCGGGGCGGGTGCGCGGCAACATGGGGCGGTTGTGGCGCGGAAGCGCGAGCGGGGCAAGGCGGTGCGCGGCGACGCCGCGCGCAAGTTCCACCGGGCAGCGAGCCCTGCACCGGCGTCAACCGATTGGTCAGTTCGTGCCGCGCCACCGGTCGGGGCCGCCATTGAGCATGGTACGCAGCGTGGAGATGTTCTGGGCGGCGACGGCTGGCGGCAAATCGAGGGCGGCGAGGCGCTCGCTCTCCTCCAGACGGCCCTGCAGCCCAAGCACCAGAGCTAGGTTCTGGCGGGCCTGGGGCGGGGCGGCGGGGTTGTCAGCGGCCTGGCGGAGCATGCGCTCTGCGCCCGGCAGATCCCCGGCGAGGGCCTTGGACAGGCCGAAATTGGTCAGAACCATCGCATCGCCCGGTGCAATGGCCAGAGCGCGTTCATAGGCCGGGGCAGCAAGATCCGGTCGCCCGACCCGGTCATGGGCCACACCCAGCAGGGCGAGCACCGAGGCATCGCGCGGAGCCAGCTGGCTGGCCTTGCCCAGAGCCTGGGTGGCCGCTTCGTCCTGATCGCCGGCCAGAAGCGCGCGGCCAAGCGCAGCCCACAGGCCCGGGTGTTCTGGGGCGGCCTGGATGCCGGTCGCAGCAGCCTGCGCAGCGCGCGGCGCGCCGCCCAGAGCCAGAAAGGCGCTGGAGGCATTGAGGGCCGCCTCGATGTCCCGCGGGTTCAACTCGAGCTCGGCCATCCAGAAATCAGCCTGGCGGACCATGTCGAAGCCGAGCGCCGCACGGCGCTCCTCAGCGGTGGCCGGGCGGCGCGGCGGTGCGGCCGCTTCTGTCTCACCGGCGGTGGCATTGGCCTCGCCCGGCATCCGCACCGGTGGGGTCATGGGCGCAGTTGCCGTTGCTTCAACGGGGGCCGAGGTGCCAGCGGCGCTTCTGGATGGCGTGCCGCGACCGGGGCGCTGGGTTTCGGCCCCAGCTGCAGGCCGGGCTTCTGCGGTCGTATCCCGGCGGCCGAACGGGAAGGCTCCTGCGGCTGCGGGCACCACGAGCGAGGCGACGACAACAGAGGCAAGAAGCGGACGAAGACGGATCAGTCTGGCGGTCATGGCAGGGTCTCCGCACTGGCAGCGTGGAACGTGCGCCGATTCGCGCGCCAGTTCCGGCACAATCGGTCCGGACCCTGCCCGACAAGCATTAACGCGCCGTCAACGAAGATTGACCGGACCTTGTCTCGCAGTGTGTGAAGCCAGGGCTACCGGCCCTGCCAGCGGGCAAAGATGGCGGTGGGTAGCAGGCGTCCGCCCGCCTCGGGAATGGCCATTTCCCCGGACGTGATCGTCCCGCCGCGCGGCCCGATTGCAGCCGACAGGGCGTTGTCGAGCGCAAGAAAACTCAGGCGGACCGCATAGACTGTCGCGACGAGAAACAGGGCCCGGTCCGACAGGAGGCCGGCGCAGCCATCCAGCAGCTCCTGCAGGCTCTCTTCCAGCTTGAACACTTCCCCGGCAGGCCCACGCCCGTGCTTGGGCGGATCCAGAATGATCCCGTCATAGCGATTGCCGCGCCGCGCCTCCCGCTCCACGAACCGGACGGCGTCTTCCACGATCCAGCGGATCGGGCGGTTCCCGAGCCCGGCCAGCGCCTGGTTTTCCCGCCCGTAGGTGACCGCCTTCTTCGAGGCATCGATGTGGGTGACTTCGGCGCCCGCTGCCGCGCAGGCAAGACTGGCAAGCCCGGTATAGCCGAACAGGTTGAGCACCCGGACAGGCTCGCCGGGCGGGCGCACGCTGGTGCGGATCTTCTCCACGCACCAGCGCCAGTGAACCGACTGTTCCGGGAACACGCCCAGATGCCGGAATGGCGTACAGCGGGCATGGAACCGCACCTGGCCGCCGCCTGGCATCGGCCATACCATCGGCCAGGCTTCGGGCACCTTCCGGATGAACTGCCAGCGGCCCATCTCCTCGCCCTCGCGGCCCGAGAAGATAGCATCGGCCACCCACTGGTCTTTGGGCAGGCGCGGCGGCCACCAGGCCTGACTGTCCGGTCGAATGAAGCGCCAGGGTCCATAGCGCTCCAGCTTCAGGCCGCCGCCGCTGTCGATCAGCGCATAGTCCTGCCAGTCGTCGGCCATCAGGATCGGAGCCAGGCGCGAGGGACCAGGCGCGGGCGTTGCTGCCGCCTCGCCTGACGGGCTACCGGGCGGACGGGGAGGCTTCCTGTCAGAACCGCGCGCCATCAAACCCGCTCCTGCGCCACACTTCATACACGGTCACCGCTGTGGCGAGCGCCAGATTGAGCGAATCGGCCCGGCCCGCCATCGGCAGCCGCACCAGCCCGTCGCACAGAAGCGCCACATCCGGCGGCAGGCCCGACTGCTCGTTGCCCATCAGGATGCAGGTCTTCTCGCCCAGCGCCATGTCGGTGTGGCGCACCGAGCCTTCCAGCGACGTACCCAGAACCCGGAAGCCCGCTGCCCTGCGCCACCCGTCAAATGCCGAAATTGAGGCGCGCACCACTGGCACCGCAAACAACGACCCCATCGAGGCGCGCACACACTCCACCGAGAACGGGTCGCAGCTCTCTTCGAGCAGGATCACGCCGCCGCATCCGGTCGAATCAGCCAGCCGGATGATGGTACCGAGATTGCCCGGATCACGCGGCCGCTCCAGCGCAATCAGGCGGGTGGCGCCTGCAAGTACCTCCAGCGGGCTCACCTGCCAGGCGAACAGGCCGATCACGTTCTGGGCATTGTCGCGGTGTGTGAGCGATTCCAGGATCCGCTCGCTGACCCGCGCCACCCGCGCACCGCTGGCAAGTGCCCGCTGCGCCAGTTCGGCAACCTGCGGACGCCCTGCTGCAGCTCCGGACAGAAGCAGCGCATGCAGTTTCCAGCCAGTATCCAGCCCTTCGGTCACATGTCGGGCCCCTTCGGTCAGAAACAGACCACTCTCGATCCGCGCCTTCTTGCGTTCGAGACTGCGGGCCAGCTTGACCAGCGTGTTCTGGGGGGACGTGATATCTTCGAGTGTCACGGGCGCTTTCCTGACCGGAGCTGTGGCCCTGGCAGGCGCTGGATGCAACTGTTTGCTGCCGTTTGTTTGCGCGAAACACGCGAGTTGGCTTGCCGCGACGCGCAATCAGGGGAAAACTGGCGGTCGAGGGGTTGATGCCAGGAGGCACTGGCGGGCCTGGCCTGCCGTGCGGTGGCAATGACCGGTTTGGAGGGGATTGCAGGATGGACGAACGCAAGCGCGTTGCCTGTTGGCCCTGGCTGCTAGCGGGCCTGTTTGGCCTTGGGCTGCTGGGGTGGCTGACGGCCTATGTACTGCCATCAAAGGCAAGCAATCTGCGCGAAGCGACCCGGTCGCATGTGCAGGGCACGCTGGATGCGGGTGGCTATCCATTTGCGGCTGCTGTTGTGGAAGGCCCGGTTCTTCGACTCAGTGGCACGGCACCAACTCCCGAGGCGCGCGATGCGGCCTGCGCAGCTGCAACCCAGGCCCTGAGAGACCGGGGCATGCTGGGCGTTCCTGGCACAGTGGCCCGCGTCGATTGTCAGATTGTCGGGCCTGATGGCGCCGTGGCCGCATCGTCGGCGCCCGCCAGCCCTGCACCTCCGGCCGAAGCAGTCAAGCTGCCCGATACCATTGCGCCCAAGGATCGTGCCGAAGCAACCAATTGCCAGCAGCGGCTGACGGCAGAGGCCGCAACCGAGACGGTCACATTCGCATTGAATGGCGCGACCATCACCGGCGGCACGGCCATGCTCGACCGGGTTGCCGCGATCGCCAAGACCTGCACCCGGTTCGGCATCGAGGTCGGAGGCCATACGGACAAGCGCGGTGGGGACAGGATCAATATCCCTCTGTCGCAGCGCCGCGCCGAAGCCGTGCGCGACTATCTGGCCCGCAAGGGTGTGGCGGCGGAGCAGCTGACGGCGCGGGGCTATGGCTCCAGCCGTCCGGTTGATCCCTCGGCCACTGGCAATGACGAGCCGCGCAACCGGCGCACCGAATTCACCATCACTGCGCTCGACTGAGCGACACTGAACGACTGGAGACGACCATGTTTCTGATCTCCCAAATCTGGTTCTATCTGCTGCTCGCAGCTATTCTCGGCGGCCTGATTGTCTGGCTGCTGGGCCTGTGCAACTGCAAGAACGAGGATCAGACCGAAGCTCTGCGTGCGGAGCGTGACGACCTGCTGGCTCGACTTGCCGCAGGTGCCGGAGGCGCTGGCGTCGGCGCAGCGCTCGCCTCCGGGGACAGTGATCGCACGATTGCCCGGCTGGAGGCAGAGCTGGCCGAAGCGCGGGTCCAGCTCGCACATGCGGGTGCCGGTACGGCGTCTGGCGACGGGGAAGAAGCCACTGCCCTGCGCTGGCGCAACCGCTATCTCGAATCGCGGCTGAAGTTCCTGGAAGACAATGGCGGCAGCTCTGCCGGTGTTGCCGTGGCCAGCGCGCTGGCCGGGGCCGGTGTGGCGGCCGCCGCGAGCGGTGGTGGCAAGCCCAAGGCCGCCGCCAAGACCAAGGCAGCTCCAAAGCCGAAGGCAGCCCGAAAGACCAAGGCAGAACCGGCTCCCTACAGGATGTCGGCGGCGGGATTGATGAGCGAGGATGAGTTGGAGGCCGCTGTTCTGGCAGCCGGGGCCGGCCGCAAGCCTCGCGCCTCACGCTCCAGGGCCAATCCGGACGAGCTGCTGGAGATCCTCGGCGTCGGACCCAAGAACAAGGCCTGGCTCAACGAACAGGGTATCTACTATTTCCGCCAGATCGCGGAGATGGAGCCGCCACAGCTTGCCTGGCTGGCCAACAACTTGCCGACCTTCGGCTCGCGTGTGTATCGCGAGAACTGGGTGGCACAGTGCGACCGGCTGATGAAGGGCCTGCCGCCACGTCCCTGATCCAGGCCGCAGGTCACGATGCAAGCGGGGCTGCTGGAAAGCAGCCCCGTTTCTGCATCGGCTGGATGCAGGTGTCGACTGACCCTGGTGGCCCCTATAGCGCGTTTCGTTTCCTTGGAAACGAAGGTGCGCGATAATCCATTGAAAGAGCAGGATGGGGACACCCGAACGCGATTCAATGTGAACGCATCCTGCTCTAGGGCGGGCCCATTCACGCGCCGCACGCGCGTCTATCGATGGCGGTACCGGGCTTGGAGCGCGTTTCGATCCGTCAGGATCGAAGTTGCTCAGCAACGGATGGATGCAGCGGTGTTCGCACCGAATCCCGTGAACCAAGAGGCGCGAGCACCGCGCGCGCCTTCGAGGCAACCAAGTCGCCGCTGGGGCGGATTGTGTGGGCCTCCGGACCGTCCTGAGCAGAACCGCGAGCGTGAGCGTGAGCCCAGCAGCCCAGTCGATGGTCCCACCACCCAGCCCGATGGCGCGCCCTACCGCCCGTCGCGCTTGCCGCCACCTGAGGCGAACTGTCCGAACGAGGCCGCATCGTCCGCATCGTCTCGCGTGCCGTCGACCGTAATCGACAGCGACTTGACCAGTGAGGAGATGGCGCCGCGAACGCTTGGATCGGTAATGGCATTGAAGTTGCGCACCAGCTCGATGGTGGTGCGCGCCGCCGATCCGTTCCCGTTGCCATTGCCGTTCCCGTTGCCCGGCCCGTGCCCATTGCCGGTGGAGGCGGCAACCGCGTGGCTGTCCAGACCGTCGAAGAAGTAGTTCACGCCGACATCCAGCCGCTGGGCAATCTGGAACAGACGCCCGGCGCTGATCCGGTTGGCGCCGGTCTCGTATTTCTGGATCTGCTGGTAGGAAATCGCGAGACTCTCGCCCAACTGCTCCTGGGTGAAGCCGAGGAGCGTGCGACGACGGCGGATCCGCTCGCCCACATGCTGGTCGATCTTGGAGGCCAGGATCGGGTTCTTGTCGCCGTTGTCGTCCATCTGATCCTGCCCTCCCACCCGGGCGCTCCCGACACCACCGAACGATGCCGCCAGGCGCCTGCATCAGCCCCCACCCCGAAGACCAATGCACTGGTGCACCTGTTTGTGTGCGTTTGTCGCAGCTGAGAGTATAGGTCCATCAGGCGGACAGGCAAGAGGTTTGTCCGCACTTCGGACATTCGCCAGTCGCAGCAGCCCCCTTCGGAGCGCAGAAATCGGGCGGTCCATGGTGCCAGACGCCGCGGCCCGACTTAGGCACCCCATCCAGCCCAGCCCTGTCTGCCACAGATCGGGATGGCTGTCTCAGCCCCGGGGTGTCAGATGCAGGACAGCAGCCATCGGGCCCTGCGTCCACCGGGCTCGCGCCTTGCGGCCACAGCACCATGCACCAGCCTTATCAGGCTGCCGCTCGCACAGGAGCATAGTGGGCTAGCAAGACAGCGCGTTTGGCGCTCGCGTCTGCCACGGCCTTCTCCTTCACGTGCCCGAAGCCCCGGATGCCATCCGGGAGGCTGGCGATTTCGATGGCCTGGCGCAGAGTGTCGACCCGCAGGCCGTCGAGCAGGACATCAATGTCGGCCAGATAGGTCTCGATCAGCGCCCGTTCCATGTTGCGCTCGGCTGTATGGCCGAACGGGTCGAACGCGGTGCCGCGCAAGGCCTTGCCGTGTTGCAGCAGCTTGAAGACGGTGAGGATCCAGCGACCGAAGGCGATCTTCTTCGGGATGCCGGTATGCGGGTCCTTGCGGGCGATCAATGGCGGGGCAAGCCAGATTTTGAGGTTGGACCAGCCGATGAGCGCATCCTGGAAGCCCGCCAGATAGGCCGGGTCCGCATAGAGGCGCGCGACCTCGTACTCGTCCTTGTAGCTCATCAGTTTGGCAAGATTGGTGGCCACTGCCCGGCTAAGGCCCTCACCGAGACGCAGCTCTTCCTCACGAGCCTGGACCTTTGCAACCACGGCACGGTAGCGAGCAGCCCAGTCGGCCTTGCCCCAGCGGGCAAGATGGCCAGCGCGATGCTCGATCAGCGCCTGAAGTGGCATCTCCGGCGGCGCCTCGCGCACCGGCACCATCTCCTTCAGCCGTCCAGGCTCATGGGCTGCGAGCCTGCCAAGGTCGAAGGCGAGCATGTTGTCGTCGATCGCCACGCCATTGAGCTTGATCGCCCGATACAGGCCCCGCAGGCTGACCGGCACCAGCCCCTTCTGCCAGGCAAAGCCCAGCAGGATCATGTTGGCGTACATCGCATCATAGAGATATTCGACCGCCAGAGCCTCGGCATGGATCGTATCCAGCTCCGCCACGGCCTGCTGGAACAGCTCGAGCTTGGGGGCGTGGCGGAAGCGGCGGTTGCGGGCGTGGATGAACTCGCTGGTCGGCGCAATGTCGAGATTGGCCACGGCCTTGGTGGCAAATCGAGCCGTGAGATTCAGGGCATCGAGATTGGTGGCCACGATCAGGTCCCCGGCGATCATCACGTCGGCGGACACCGGCGGCACGCGCGCGGAGCGGATATCGTCTGGCTCGCGGGCAATCCGCACATGGCTCAGGACCTGCCCGCCCTTCTGGGCAAGGCCGGTCATATCCAGCGCCGTGGCGGCCTTGCCATCCACATGGGCCGCCATCGCCACGATGGCTGACACGGTCGTGACCCCTGTGCCACCCACGCCGGTGAAGACGATGGAGCGCGGCCGGTCGAGGCTCAGCTGGTCCGGGAGCGGGATGTTGGTGGCATCGAATGTGGGCCGCGCGTGGGCGCGGGCGCCATTGGTGCCGCCCTCGACCGTTGCAAAGCTCGGGCAGAAGCCATCGACGCAGCGTGTGTCCTGGTTGCAGGAGCTCTGGTCGATCTGGCGCTTGGTGCCGAATTCGGTCTCCAGCGGGTGGATCGACAGGCAGTTGGACTGTTTCGAGCAGTCCCCGCAGCCCTCGCATACGGCCGGATTGATATAGGCGCGGGTGGTGGTGGCGTTGAGGAGCTTGCGCTTGATCCGTCGGCGCTTTTCGGTCGCGCACATCTGGTCATAGATCAGCACCGTCACGCCTGATGTCTCGCGCAGGCGCCGCTGCACCTGATCAAGGTCCGCCCGCGGATAGACCGCGACCGACGGCTCCAGCGTCACGCCGGTATAGCGGTCGGGGTCATCGGCGACCACGACCACCTTCTTCACCCCCTCGCCGAGGAGCTGCTTGGCGATCTGCGGGACGCTCTGGCCGCTCTCGGTCTGCTGGCCGCCGGTCATGGCGACGGCGTCATTGTAGAGCAGCTTGTAGGTGATGTTCACGCCTGCGGTGACGGCGGCACGGATCGCGAGCGAGCCGGAGTGCGAGTAGGTGCCATCGCCGAGATTGACGAACACATGGCTCTCGTCGGTGAAGCCAGCCTGGCCGATCCAGCCAATCCCCTCCCCGCCCATCTGGCTCGTCATGTCGGTTTCCCGCTCCGGCATGAAGGTTGCCATGTAGTGGCAGCCGATCCCCGCCAGAGCCCGCGAGCCTTCCGGCACGACGGTGGAGGTGTTGTGCGGACAGCCGGAGCAGAAATGCGGCTTGCGATGGGCATCGCCTTCCAGCGCCGGCGCATGGGCCAGCGAATAGTCGACCCGCTCGATATAGGTGCGGGCGCGCTCCACATGCGGGCCCTGCTGCGGCAACAGGCTGAACAGCGCTTTGGCCAGCTCGGGGATCTGGATGGAAGCAACGTCGGACAGGAACCGGCTGCCATCGGGATGGCGCTTGCCGCTGACGGGCAGCTGCTCGGCAGTGCCGTACAGGATCTCCTTCACCTGCGGCTCGATCAGGGGCCGCTTGTGCTCGATCACCACCAGCCGCTCCAGCCCACGGGCAAAGGCGCGCAGGCCTTCCGGCTCCAGCGGCCATGGCATCGCCACCTTGTAGACCGCCAGCCCCAGTGCCTCGGCCTGGGCCACATCGATGCCCAGCGCATCGAGCGCCTCGAAAATGTCCCGTGTGGCCTGCCCTGTGGCAATCAGACCGATCCGGCGCTGGCCTGGCTTGCCAAGGATTTCCCGGTCCAGCCGGTTGGCCCGCACCCATGCCTGGGCGGCGGGCAGCTTGAAGTCGCGCAGACGGCGCTCCTTGCTCATGGGCTCATCGCCGCGCCGGATCCACAGCCCGCCATCGGGCCCCGCAAAGCCCTCCGGCTCGATGAAGGACAGCCGCTGCGGCGTCACGTCGATCACCGCGCCCGAATCCATCGTGTCGGCAAGCGCGATCAGACCTGTCCAGGCGCCGCTGAAGCGGCTCATGGCAAGGCCGTGCAGGCCATAGTCCAGCACATCCTGGATCGAGGCCGGCGACAGCACCGGAATCTCGGCGTCCATGAAGGCAAACTCGGACTGGCTCGGCAGGGTGGAGCTCTTGCAGGCATGGTCATCGCCCGCCACTGCCAGAGCACCGCCAAACCGGGCGGTCCCCGCGAAATTGGCGTGCTTGAACACGTCCCCGGTGCGGTCCACGCCGGGCGCCTTGCCATACCAGATGCCGAACACGCCATCGAACCGCGCGCCGGGAAACAGGCCAAGCTGCTGGGAGCCCCACACCGCCGTAGCGCCGAGGTCTTCGTTGAGCCCTTCCCAGAACCGGATGTCGTGGCTGTCGAGGAACTTCTGCGCCCGCTTGAGCTGCTGGTCATAGCCCCCGAGCGGCGAGCCGCGATAGCCGGAGATGAACCCCGCCGTATTGAGCCCCGCCTGCCGGTCCAGCCGCTTGCGGTCGAGGGGCAGGCGCACCAGCGCCTGGATGCCCGTCACATAGGTCTGCCCGCTTTCCAGCGCATACTTGTCGTCGAGCATCACTTCGCGGTGCTGCATGGCGCCAGGCTCCCCCGATCATCTGTTGGCGGCATCCTATCGCGCAAAGCCTGCAAATGCTTGCCTGAATACTGCCGTCACTCGCCCGATTCGCAGTGTGTTTTGCCCCGTCTGTCTGGAATGTCAGGCATGAACGGCCTTGAGGCTTCCGTGGACAAGCCAGCCTGAACTGGATCGCGGCCCGAGACAAGAGCTCTCGTTCGTGAAGCCAGATTTTCCCACCCATAGAAAATCCTTGCGAGAGCCTGCCCGATTTTGCAGAAGGGCGGGCATGATCCGTCCCGGCAGGGGGGCGCACAAGGCAAGAACATGTCAGTAGAGCTTGATGCGGTGGACCTGTCGATCCTGGAGCTGATCCAGGCAGACGCGGCCCTGTCGGTGGCGGATGTGGCCGAACGGGTGGGGCTGTCCTCGTCTCCGGCCTGGCGGCGGATCAAGCGTCTGGAAGAGATCGGCGTGATCGACCGCCGCGTGACACTGCTGGATCGCGACGCGCTCGGGCTCGGGTTCGAGGTGATGGCCTCGGTCAAGCTTGCCCTGCCCTCGCGGGAGAATCTCGAGAAGTTCGAGGGCGCCGTGAAGACCTGGGACGAAGTCGTGGACTGCGTGACCGTGACCGGCGCGGTGGATTTCATGATCCGCGTCGTCACCACCGACATGCACACCTATGACAGCTTCCTGCGCGACCGGCTGCTCGGCACCGGCCTTGTCTCGGATGTGCAGAGCCGGATCGTGATCCGCGTCACCAAACGCACCACCGCGCTACCACTGGCCGGTCGGCGGGGTCGGTAAGGAGCCCCGCCCCTAACGAGGTGCCTGTTCGGGGGCAAGGCGGATCAGGCGGCCCTGGCGCTCGTCGGTCAGCACATAGATCGCCCCGTCCGGCCCTTCGCGAACATCACGGACCCGCGCACCCATGCCGATGGCGGTCTCGCCGATCACACGCCCGGCATCGTCGAGGTCCAGGCGCCGGATATCGACACTGCGCAGCCCACCCGAGAACACATCGCCGCGCCACGCGGCAAAGGCGCTGCCGCCATAGACCATCAGGCCAGATGGCGCGGTCGCGACTTCCCACAGCAGCACGGGATCGGTCATGCCCGGCCCGCCACGGGTCACACCGACCGGTGCGCCGCCGCGATACTCCCGCGTCAGGGAGACAGACGGCCAGCCATGATTGCTGCCGGCCGAAATCCGGTTCAGCTCATCGCCGCCGAGCGCGCCGTGTTCGCTGGCCCACACGAGGCCGCGCGCGCTGTCCACTGCCAGGCCCTGGATGTTGCGGTGGCCGTAGCTGTAGATCGCCGCCGCTGTGCCGCCCTGGCTGGCAAACGGGTTGTCGGGCGGCGTGGTCCCGTCATCGCGCAGCCGCAGCACCTTGCCGAGGGCGCTCGAGAGGTCCTGCGCATTCTCGCGGATCAAGCGCCCGTCGAGCTGGGTCGGCGGATTGCCACCATCGCCGATCGACACCAGCAGGGTGCCGTCCGGCAGCCAGGCGAGGCGCGCGCCGAAATGCTGGCCGCCAGACTTGGTCTGCGGCACCACGAAGATGTCCTGCCAGCCGCTCAGGGCGCCATCCTGATAGCGGGCGCGGGCGACGCGGGTGTGATTGGCTTCAGGCGTGCCTGCCGAATAGGTGAGATAGACCAGCTGGTTGGTCGCAAACTGGGGATGCAGCGAGATATCGAGCAGCCCGCCCTGGCCGCGCGCAAACACCTCCGGCACACCGGTCACCGGGGCTGGCACCAGCGCCCCGTCCCGGATCAGCCGCAACCGGCCTGGCCGCTCGGTCACCAGCATCGACCCGTCCGGCAGGAAAGCGAGCGACCAGGGATGCTCCAGCCCCTCGGCCACCGTGCTGCGGGCAATGCCGACTTCCAGCGGCGCATTGCGGGTCGACATCACGGTGGCGGTGCTCGCAGCAGGCGTCTGGGCCAGGGCTCCCCCCGCAGAGAACGCCGGGATCAGGGCCGCTGCCCCCGCAAGCCATGCTGTCCAGTTCCGCGCCATCCCTGATCCTCCGTGTGTGACTTCGCACAGATGGCCCCGCGCCCGCCCAAAGACAGGCGCCCCGCGATCACGAAATCGTCATTCAGGGAGTGCGATCACACGCCAGCGGCGGGCATCAGCTCCTGCGCCATGGCCGTCACCGACCAGCGCCAGGCCGACGGGGTGGCAAGCAAGGCGCGCACCAGCTCCACATTCATCTCGTGGCCCGGCTGTTCGGCCACATAGCGGCCCTGGATCGGCGCACCGGCCAGCGCCAGGTCCCCCACCGCATCGAGCGCCTTGTGGCGCACGAACTCGTCGGCAAAGCGCAGCCCTTCCTCATTGAGGATGCTGTCCCCGTCGATCACCACGGCATTGTCGAGCGAGCCGCCCTGACCAAGGCCCATCGCCTTCATCTGTTCGACCTGATGCAGGAAGCCGAAGGTGCGCGCGGCGCCCACTTCATCGGCAAACACATCGGCGGACAGATCGAACGCCACATGCTGGCGGCCGATGGCCTGGCTGGCAAAGTCGATCGTCACGTCCATTCGCAGGCCGGTGCCCTCATGGGGCTCGAGCCGCGCGCGCTTGACACCGCGCACCACTTCCACCGGGGCCAGCATCTCGATCACCCGGCGCGGCGCGCCCTGGGTGCGCAGGCCAGCCGCGCTCACCATCTCCACGAACGGATCGGAGGAACCATCAAGGATCGGCACTTCCGGCCCGTCGATCTCGACAAACGCATTATCGACGCCCATCGCCATCAGAGCGGCCAGCGCATGCTCGACCGTCGCCACCGAGGTTCCGGCGGCATTGGCAATGGTGGTGCCAAGCTGGGTGGTGGTAACATGGGCCGCGAGCGCCGGAACGCGCGCCACAAACGGGTTCACGTCGGTGCGCACGAACACGATGCCAGTATCCGCCGGGGCCGGCTTGAAGGTCAGCCGCGCCCGCGCGCCGGAATGCACACCCACGCCTTCGCAGGACATCGCCCGCGCCAGCGTCTGTTGCAAAGCTGAAACCGCCGAATGGTGCACGTTACAAACCTCTTGCGGACCCCTGGACAGGCTTTCACCCGCCGACGCCCTATGTCCCCGCGTCCCTTCTGGCGCACCGCTCTGGCCAGCGCAAAACAAAGCTTGTTTCGGATTGTGACAGTCCACCCCTCCGACGCGAGCCGCGCCTTTTGGCACATCGGGCCTGAGACAGGGTTAACTGCGCAAGGCAAGTCCGACGCGTCAAACGACGGGATCAAGGTGCATCGGCTTACCGACGCATCCTACGACGGAGCCGGTGCTGGACATGTAGCATTGAACCGCTTTGCGCGCCGGAGCACATAACAGGCCTCAAGTCCGGCGCAGCACGATCAGTGCAAGCTGCTCATCCGGCCAAGATGCCTCGATGTGGGGGAGCTTGGCGTCTGGTGTGTCGCCGGACCAGCTGCCGACTGGGACAGGGTCCGAGAAGCCCCCGCCGATCATTATCGGCTTCGCCGTAGGGTGCACCGGCTCCGCCGGTGCACCAGGACCATCCGGAAAGTCGGGCGGAGGGGTGGCGGCGCCTCCATCCTCTCAAAGAGTGGAGCCTCCGGCAAACTCGGGGCGGTTCAGTCTGAGACGCGCGAGTGCAGAGACAGGGCGGTAGCCGCCGCTTCATCCAGATTGTCCTGATCGACGATAGTTGATGTACAACAGACTTACCATCACGATATTGTGGACCGTATGAGCCGCCAATGGCACCCAAACAGTTCCAGTCATAGCAAAAGCCCCGCCCCAAACGAGGCCTGCGATAGCGGCATGGACACTCTGGCCGGGGCGCTCGCGCGTGAAATGAGCCAGCCCGAACGTCAGAGACGAACAGACGACGAGGGCAAGCTCCTTCATCCCGCTGTCACCCGAGCTGATCCCAAGCCCGATGAATGCAACCCGGAAGATCAACTCCTCCAGCAAGGCCAGAACGGGAAGATATAGACCCAGAAAGAGCAAGAATTTTAGCGGTCCCAGTTTCAGAAACCGCTCGTAAGGATTAGTCTCTTCGGATCGCTGGAGTTTCAGAATGAAGGCTATCGCAGCATAGAGCAGGACACCCGCTATGCCTGCAATGAATGTAATGCCGGTCTGGAGAAAAAATTCTGCGGGGTCTGCAGGCGCGGAAAACGCGTCGGCGAGGCTGGAGACCGGGACCAGGCCGACGCCAAGGAAACCGCCAGCCAACGCAATGACTGCAAAATAGGGAAGCAGGAGGTTCCACTGCCGATGTCGCGCATAGATACGAAGCAGCAGGAAAAGCGCCATTAGGAAGCACGCAATCAAGAATGCCTGCATGCTTGCGATTTCCCCCTGGCGACAAAGTGGCCCTGGTCACTGAACCGACAGACCCACAGTCTCGCGCGACCAGACTGCGAGCCAGGCACCCGGATTTGGGTTCTCCAACGTACATCGCAAGCTGAGCGACTGCGACTAGCAGCATAGGCTTCGCCGTAGGGTGCACCGGCACCGCCGGTGCACCAGAACCACCCGCAAAGTCGAGCGTGGGTGTGTGTGCGGCTCCATGGTGCACCGGCGGGGCCGGTGCACCCTACGCGGGGCTAGGCTGTCCTTCGCCATCGCCCGCGTCATGAACGCCTTGTTGGCCTCATAGAAGGCTGTATCCACCCCGGCGGCAACAGCATAGGTGTTCTGCGATCACGCCCCACCCCACGGCACCAGCCGCTCCTCTCCCCACGCCCGCATCTTCAAAAGGTCGACGCTTGTGCAACTTCTTCCTTCAGTTTAAAAATCTGTCGGCTACCTTTCAGACTGCTAAGCGGCCTCACGGGCTGGCGGCGCAGCGGCGGGTCTGGATCGATCCGGTATCAACGGGGGCAATCGCTGAATGAACGGCGACGCTGGAACCGATGCAGGACCGGTCAAGCTGGCCAGCCGCAAGCCTGGCACAGCTCGACATGCCGTGACCGCGCTCTGGATCCTGCTGGGTGTTCTCGTGGCCGCGAGCCTGCCGGTCTATCCATTCTACAACTTCTACAGTGTCACGGACACGCCCGAGGGCTCCCTGCGCAAACGCTGCCTGATCGTGCACTGGGCGGGCCAATCCATTGGGAGCAATGGCTGGTTGTGCTCGCCGCTGCTGACTCTTCGGCCGACGGAAGGGCCGCGCGAGCTGTCTTTCGAGGGCGTGCGACGGGCGGAGGTGCTATATGTGGTCGGCCCTGAAGTCTCAGATCAAGATGCATTCCAAGCAACCACAAAATCGTGTCTAGGCTGCAAGTTTGTGAAATACAATTCCTTCACATCTATGAGAATTACCAACTGGAAACTCCCAATCGGGGATGGGCCATCAATTTATTCACCCAAGCCCCTCGCATTGGGCCGAAACGATATTGAGAGTAGGGGCGTACTTGTTTACATTCATTCTCCACCATTCGGAATTGGATATCCAGACTTTTCTGCTCCTGCAATATCTGCTGTCAACGATTTGGGATACTTTAGTAGATTTCCCGTGGCTGGCCACGATGATTTAAACAATGGCGAGGCGGACAAGTACCTGCGGATGGCGACCAACGGTGAGTGGGCCGCGATGGTGCTCCCTGGGAGAAGTCTTTGCCCGGTTCCCGTCATAGTCTATTACAACCCGAAGAAAAATGCCATCCGAATGATCAAAATTGTGGCCATAAACCCGTACAACATAGCTAACGTAGATCTTGCATTACCTCAATGCCTGTCCCGGACCGGCCTGACGGTTCCGGTAACTGCCGCCCCCTACAAGACGCATCTGCCGCTGATCGCCTGGCAGAACACGTGGAGCGATTGACCATGCGCCACGGGACACCGCCACGCCCCCAGTTTCGCCCAGCCGCTCCGAACGAGCGCCCGGTGGTTATTGGCTGCGTCCGCTATATTGTGCGCGTTCCCGCTGGTGCATCTCCTGCAATCTTGGCTGCAGCCGCCACAGCGCAGGCCAATCTGCGGACTGCGGAGCGGCATCGTCCACCGCGGGAGTTGAGCGAGCGCGCCCGGTTCGCGGCAGGAGCACGGGCGCAGTTCGAGCGCGGCCCGCGGACGGTCTACTTGGATGTTGACCCTAGCGTAAGGTCAGCGGAAGCCCCCAATACTGGGGCGAGCAGATGGACTGGTTCGGTGGAGATCCAGATCAATCCGGACGTTGCCAGCGGTGCAAAGGTCATGACCGCGCTGGCCCAATTGCCCGTTGGCGCAGTCCGGATCCCAAATCCCAGCCATCCGGAAAGTCGGGCGGAGGGGTGGCGGCGCCTTGGTGCACCGGCGGGGCCGGTGCACCCAACGCAGGGCTGTTCCGCTTCAAGCAGCGGGGCTTTCAGACCTGTGGAGCACGATCAGCGCGAGGTGCTCATCGGGCCAGGATGGCTTCAGGGGGAGGAGTTTCGTGTCTGGAGTGTCGCCCGACCAGGTGCCGACCGGATCGGGGTCTGAAAAGTCGTTGTCGATCCGGGACAGGGACCAGCATCCGTCCAGGCCGGACAGGGGCGAAGGCTCGCGCAGGTCGAGGAGGGCGAGGGCGATAGTGTCGCCGATTTGCATCAGCCCGCGGCCGGGCAGGCGTACCAGGCGGGGGGTGAGGAGCGCGGGGCGGAGCTGTTTGTAGAGGGCGATGGCGCGGGCGAGGGCGGTGCGCTCGTCTGCCTCCAGTTGCTCCGGATTGGCTTCCACGCCCATCCAGCCGAACAGGGCGAGGCCGCAGCGCAGGCCCATCGGGTGGCTGCGGCCGGTGGAGGGGTTGGGGGATGGGCCTACGTGGCTGCCGAGCAGCTCCAGCGGTGCGGCGAGGGATTGCCAGCGCAGGATGCGCAGGCGGCTCTCGGGATCGGTGTTGTCCGAGGGCCAGATGCGGTCGGTGTGCGCCAGGATGCCAAGATCAAGCCGGGCTCCGCCGGACGAGCAGGTCTCGATCTGGACGGCGGGGTGGGACTGCCGCAGCCGCGCAAGCAGCCCATAGAGTGCCTCGACCCGCCGGTGGGAGGCCGCGATCCCGGCCACGGTGGGCGGGAACAGGTCGCGGTTGAAGTCCCATTTGAGATAGCTGATCGGATGATCGCTCAGCAGCCGGTCGAGACAGCCGAACAGATAGTCGGCGCAGCCCGGCGCCATCAGATCGAGAACGAGCTGGTTGCGCATCCCAGGCTGGGGGCCGCCAGCGCCGAGGATCCGGTCTGGATGGGCGCGGGCAAGGTCACTGTCCGGATTGACCATTTCCGGCTCCACCCACAGCCCGAACCCGAGCCCGAGCCTGTCGAGAGCCTCCACCAGCGGGGCGAGGCCGTCTGGAAAGCGGACCGGATCGACGCTCCAGTCCCCAAGCCCGCGCCGGTCGCTCGAGCGGCCCTTGAACCAGCCATCATCCAGCACGAAACGCTCGCACCCCAGGGCCGCTGCCTCGCGCGCCAGCCCGATCAGCCGGTCGCAGTCAAAGTCGAAATAGACCGCCTCCCAGGTGTTGAAGTGGACCGGGCGGGGCGGCAGTGGGCTGGCGAAATCCGGCCGCTTCGGGATGATCCGGGTGCGGACATGGGCGTGCAACGCGTCGCTTGCGCCATCCATGCCCTCGGCACTGAACATCACCTTGGCCTCGGGCGTGACGAACCGCGCGCCCGGCGCAAGCGTGACTTCGCCGGGCTCCAGCAGCGGCTCCAGCACGGCAAAGCTCTGCCGGTCCGGCGTGGTCTCGACCCGCAGCCGGTGGCTGCCACTCCAGGCCAGATGCAGTAGCAGGCAGCGCCCGGACCGCTCGCTAAAGCCCCGCTCGCCCACAAGTAGCGTCGCGCCCGAAAAACCGGTGCGGCCCGTCCGGTTGACCCGCTCCCACGCCCCCGGAGGTAGCGCCATGCGGTGGGGGTGGGCCTCCGCGATCCAGCGCCCGTCAAACACCATCAGCTCGGTTGCCCAGTCCGGCAGCGGCAGGGTGAGGCTTGCGAGGCGCGCGAGGCGCAGCCCCTCCGGCCCTGCCGTCACTTCTGTGCGAGCGGACAGCACACCTGTGGTCGCATCCCAGCCGAACGCCAGCCCAGCGCGCAGCCCGGTCGCGTCCTCCAGCTCGAACATCGCGGCGCCCGGCAAGACGTCCGCACGGGCCGCCTGCCAGTCCGGCACCAGCAACCGCCTTGCCCCATCGGTCCCTTCCAGAGCCAGCGGACCCGTCCAGCCCAGCCCGCCGGTGGGGAACAGGCTCGCGGGCACTGGCTCGTCCGGCATCGAGCCGCGCGGGGGCAGGATGGGCGCCGCAGGCAACGGCCCCGCGCCGAGCGGCGGCCCGAACCACGCCAGCCGGGGCGGCGCCCGCTCCTGTGCCTCCAGAAGCAGCGTTGACGCAGGACTGTCAAAACGGACGTGTAGCATGGCGGTTTCTTTGCTTGGCACTGGCAGCAAGCGCAACCGCCCGGTGCGCGCCAGTGCTTGCACGAGGCGGCGGGATAGCTTCTAGATCGACAGCATGAGAGATGCGGGAAATCCTCCGTCTACGGCGCAAATCCTGGCGCCGCGCACCCTGGCCTTCGGCGGGCTGGGTGGAACGGGTTTTGGCGTGTTCAGCGCGCTGCTCGGGGCGCAGGCCGGGCTCGACCCGACGCTGCTGGCCGCCAGCGCGGGGATTGCCGCGTCGGTGGCGACTGTGGCGCTGATCGCGATCCTGACCCGCCAGGCGGCGGCGCGGGCAGCTGCCTTGCCCATGCCCGACGCCAGCTCGGAGCCTGCGGCTCAGGGCCTGCCCACCATGCTGAGCGCGGCGCTGGATGCCGCGCCCGTGCCGGTGCTGATCCTGTCGCAGATCGGGCCGATGGGTGCCGGGGCTGGAGGGCGGCTGCTTGCGCTCAACAGCGCCGCACGTGACCGGTTCACGCTTGCCACGTCCGGGACACGGGTCGATGCCCTGATCCGCCAGCCGGACCTGATCGCGGCGATCAGCGCCTGTTTCGGCGACGGGCGGATGCGGCAGGTGCCGGTCACCAGCCTTGTGCCCGTGGAGCGGTTCGAGCGCGCCACCATCGCGCCATTCGAAGACGGGGTCAGCCGCTTCATCCTGCTCACCCTCGCCGACGAGACCGAACAGCGCGCGTCCGAGCGGATGCGGGCGGACTTCCTCGCCAATGCCAGCCACGAGCTGCGCACGCCCCTCGCCAGCATCGCGGGCTTCATCGAGACCCTGCGCGGCCCGGCCCGCGATGATCCAGAAGCGCGCGAGCGGTTCCTGAAAATCATGGACGACCAGGCCGCCCGCATGAGCCGGCTGCTGACGGACCTGTCCAGCCTGTCGCGGATCGAGCTTTTCGAGCGGCTGGCGCCCACCGCCACCGAGGATCTGGCCGCCGTCGCGCGCGAGACGGTCGAGGCCCTGCCCAATGCCGGACGGGTCGAGCTGGTGGGGGCGGAGGCGGCAATCCCCGTCATCGCCGACCGCGACCAGCTGGTGCAGGTGCTGACCAATCTGCTCGACAACGCCTTCAAATATGGCGGCGACAAGCCGGTGCGGGTGCGGCTGGGGGCCGAGCTTGACCGGGAGCAGGCGCTCCAGGCGGCCGGGCGGCAATGGGCCGATGCACACCGCCTGCCCCTCACCTCCCCCGGCCATGAGCCCAACCGGCGCTATGCAGTGCTGCGGGTCGAGGATCAGGGGATCGGGATTGCCCGCGAGGAGCTGCCGCGCCTGACCGAGCGCTTCTACCGGGTGGAGGCCAATGCGCGCGGCGTGCCGGGGACTGGCCTTGGCCTGGCCATCGTCAAGCACATCACCAACCGCCACCGCGGCGGCCTTCTGGTCGAGAGCCGGCCGGGGCACGGCACCTCCTTTGCCGTCTATCTGCCCCAGCCCCATCGCAGCGGCGCGGCAGCCGGCCCGGTCACAAGTGCGGGAGCAGAGGCAGCTTCAGGTGTCTGAGGCGGGTGACGCGGCGCGCGCTTACAGGCTATCGCAGCGTCAACCATGGCCGAAGGGCGGTGATTCGCGCCCTGATCCGGCCTATCCCCCTGGAGGAAACATGCGTCCGCTGACTGCCAGTCTTGCTGCCCTTGCCGCCGCCCTCGGGCTGGCGGTGCCCCTGTCGACCGGCCTGACCGGCACAGTGCTGGCCGAGGGCGCCCAGCAGCAGACAGCGCCGGGCCTGCGCGCCGAAATGACCGCAGCCGCCACCATCCTTGTGGAGACTGCAGGCACGGCAAGGCCGCTGCGGGCGCAGGACTGGCGGATCGTGGAGTTCGGAACCGACCGGGTGATCCCGGTGGCGCGGGTGGTGCCAGATACCGCCAGCCGCACGCTGCTGGTCCCGGCCGAGCGGCTCGATCTGCGGCGCAGCTACCGGGTGGAGCTGCCGGGGGCGAACCTGCGGGCGCGTGCCCGGCCCGATGGCTGGTTCCGCACCCTCTATTCGGACAAGGAGCTTGGCGCCAATGTGGCCGCCGATGGCGCCAGCACCACCTTCCGGGTCTTCTCCCCCCGCGCCACCGCCGTGACGCTGTTCACCTATGCCAGCCACACCGCAACCGCCGCCGAGGCGAGCCGCCGCATCACCATGACCCGCGACGCGGACGGCGTGTGGGAAGCCACCGTGCCCGGCGACCTGCACGGCACCTGGTATGACTTCACGGTGGAGGGCTTCCCCGGGCCTGGCACATTCTTCCACGGCACCCATCCGGTGCACATCTCCGACCCCTATGCGCGGGTCCAGGCCGAAGCCCATGGCAAGAGCCGCGTGTGGCGCGCCACCCGCCCGGCCACTCCGGTGCGCGGCGGCATTCCGAAGATGGAGGACGTGGTCGCCTATGAAGTCCATGTCGAGGACTTCACCCGCCAGCTTCCCGTCAGTGCCGACCTCAAGGGCACATTGCCTGCCTTCACCCTGCCGGGTCTGAAAAACCGGCGCGGCCAGCCGATCGGCTTCGATTATCTCACCGACCTTGGCATCAATGTCGTCCACCTGTTGCCGATGCAGGAGTTCCTGCATTACCCGGAAGCCGAGTGGCAGGCCCAGTTCAAGGACGACCCGCGCATGATCGCCTGGGGCGTGAATGAACGGTCTTACGAATGGGGCTACCGCACCACCCACGCCTTTGCCATCGAAAACCTCTACCGCCGCGCCGGAACCGAGCATGGCGCCGAGCGCGACCAGTTCCGCGACCTGGTTCAGGCCTTCCATGACCGGGGCATCGCCGTGATCGTCGACATCGTGCCCAATCACACCGGCGAGAACATGGACGCCCGCAACATGCTGTTCAACTGGAACGTGCTGGACCGGGAGTACCACTACCGCATCGACGAGAACGGCAACCACATCGGCCCGTTCGGCAATGAGGTGAAAACCGAAGAGCGGCCGATGGTCCAGCGCTGGCTGATCGACCAGTGCCTGCATCTGATCCGCGAATTCGGGGTCGACGGTTTCAGGATCGACCTCGCGGGCCAGCTCGACGAGCAGACCCTCAAGGCCCTGCGCGAGGCAGTCGGGCCGGACATCATCATCTATGGCGAGCCGTGGATCGATGTGAGCGATCCGCGCGTGCGCGCCAATCCGGACTGGGACTGGTACAAGGAAGACGCCCCGATCACCTTCTTCCAGGACGACACCCGCAACGCCCTGATCGGCTCGCCCTTCCGGCTGGAGACCAAGGCGACCGACCGTGGCTGGTCCGGCGGCCAGCTGTCCGAGCGCGCCAATGTGATGAAGGCGATCGAGAACAGCTGGCGCGAGGAGTGGGGCGACACCCGCCGGGGCCTCAACTACACCGACATCCACGACAACTGGACCCTGGCCGACCGGTTCGCCACCCGCGACTGGAACGGGCTTCTGGGGGTGGATGAGCCCGAATACCGGCTGTCAGCGGGCCTGCTGCTCACCTCGCTCGGTCCCATCGTGCTGCATGGCGGCTCGGAGATCATGCGCTCCAAGGGGCTCTATCCGATCTTCGAGGAAGTGATCCAGACGCCGTCCGGCCCGCTCTACATGAAGGGCCGCCACGACACCTACAATGTGCGCACGCCCAACGAATTCATCTGGTCCACCGTCGGCGCCACCGGCCGCGACGGGCCAGACGACTTCCGCGCCATGCACGCCTGGTGGCGCGGCCTGATCCGCTTCCGCATGAGCGAGGCCGGCCGGGTATTCCGCACCCCGGCCCTTACCCCCGGCCACGTGAAGTTCTTCACCCCGCCGAGCGAGGCCCTGCTCGGCTACACGGTGGGCGACAGCGTCCTCGTCCTCGCCAATGCCGGCGCCACTGCAGGAAGCTTCGACGCCATCACCCTCCCCCCCGGCCGCTGGCGCCTGATCGCCGACGGCGAACGCATCGACCACCTCCGCGGCCTGCGCGGCCCCGACCAACAGCTGGCAGGCGGCCAACCCCTCACCATCAACGCCCCCGCAAAGGCCCTGCGCATCTGGGTGCGGGAGTAGGGCGCACCGCCCTGCCGGTGCACCTTGGTGCGGCCCCCGCCACACCCACGAGTCAGGCCCTGTCCTCTTCCACCGGCGGGGGCCGATGCACCCTGCACCGCGCGCGAACGCTAAGTGTGCGGACATCTCAGAAACCTGAAGCCTCCCTGTTGTGCATCCAAAGTCTGGAAAGTACGTTGGAGAGGCAGGTTTTTGTTGGAAGCGATATGAGTTCCTGACCGCCGTGGGACTTGGGCGGCCATGGGCCAGAAGGACGATGCCGAATGCGCAATGCTGATTTTCGGGAATGGCTCAGCCGACGGCGTTACAAGGGTCAGCCGTTGAAGACCCGCAACCATCGTGTGGGCTGGGTCAAGGCGGCGGAGCGCGCGCTTCCTCAGCTTGGGTTCGCAGAGACGACACTTGAGGATGTCCATTCAGCAGGGAAGTGGGGTAATCTTCTGGAGGCTCTATCCCGATTGCGGTCAGACTGGAGAGCGAATGAGGCTGCGGCGAAGGCAATTGCGCCGGCATCAGAAGACCCGAAATTGCAAGTGGCCAATACACGGCAAGCGGTCGGGATGTACGGACATTTTCTCGACGGAAAAGATCCGAACTACGACGACCCTCAGGAGGCTTCATCGATCTTGACCGATGACGAGATACTGGATCGCTTCTTCAAGGCCGAACTCTTCAAGGACTGGTATGCTAGATGGGAGGAGAAGGACCGCATAGCTTTCCTGCGGATCGTTCGCACGACGCATGACTCCGGACTTGATTGGTATCACGGAACAAGCTGGGGTGCTCCTTTGGTTCGCTGTGGACGCAAGGAGGGGAACGCTAAAATCGCGTATCCCGTGTTCGCCGAGATCAACAAGGTTGCTCCTCGCCTATGGGTGCGGCGTCCAACTGATCGCGCTGCATTGAAGCTTCCGGACGACAGTGGTGTCAGCCTGAGCGACTTCGCAGACAGGATCGAAGCTGCGCTCGATCTGCTGGACGAATTCGGTGACCGGCAAGGGCTGTGGCCCGATGAGTATGGGCTGGAAACATGGCATGACGACAATGATGCGTCCGAGATGGATCAGGACCCGCCGGACATGTCGGGCGATACCCCCTATTGGTTTGTTGGTGCAGTATACGCGAACAACAACACTCAGCTGGATCGGTTTATCCGCGACGGGATCTGGGAGATCGATCAGCCGGGACAGCTGCATCAGGATATGGTGCGCCGCATGCAGCCAGGCCAGCGCATCGCGATCAAATCGACCTATGTCCGGAAGCACGGGCTGCCGTTCGACAATCGCGGATTGTCCGTCTCCTGCATGAAAATCAAGGCCATCGGAACGATCACAGAGAATTTTGGGGATGGCGCTCGCGTTCGTGTTGACTGGGAAAAGGACTACGAGCCTCGGGACTGGTATGGCTACACCTACCGACCGACTATCTGGGAAGTCTACCTGAATAACAAATTCGGCCGCCGATTGATTGAGTTCACCTTCGCGGGTGCCAAACAGGACTACGACTGGTTCCTGGCCAACATGTCCAGCTGGAAACACCTTTCAGCAGACCACACTCAGGAAGTCCTTGAAGCGGCCGATCCAATCCAGCACGATCCGGTCAACCTGATCCTCTATGGGCCACCGGGGACAGGCAAGACCCACCGGACTATGGTCGAAGCTGTCCGGCTGGCCCTCGGCCTTGAGGAAACAGACCCTCTTCTAACTGACAGCTACCAGCGGCCTGCTCTTCGCGCTGCTTATGACGAGCTCGTCGAACTCCGCCAGATTGGATTTGTCACTTTTCACCAGAACTATGGCTATGAGGATTTTGTCGAAGGCCTGCGGCCGGAGCCAGCCGAGCCTGGCGGCGGGTTCAAGCTGGTTCCCAAGCCAGGCGTGTTGCGCAGAATGGCCGAAAACGCCCTGCAGAGCGCTGAGGAGCACATCCTGATTATCGATGAGATCAACCGTGCGAACATCTCCAAGGTGTTCGGCGAGTTGATAACGCTCATTGAGCCCGACAAGCGCAAGGGCATGGTCAATGCGCTCGCGGTAACGCTTCCCTATTCTCGCGACAGCTTCTCGGTTCCCGCCAATCTCCACATCATCGGGACCATGAACACGGCAGACCGCTCCGTTGCCCAGCTCGATACGGCGTTGCGGCGGCGGTTTGATTTCCAGGAAATGGCTCCAGATGCTGGATTGCTGCGGGAGGCCAGCGAACGCACCGGGATCGATCTTGTCTCCGCCCTCACGATCATCAATCAGCGTATCGAATATCTGATCGACCGCGAGCACCGCATCGGACACGCCTTCTTCATGGGCTGTGAGACTGCCTCAAGCGTTGCCGCTATCATGCGCAACAAGATCATCCCGCTGTTACAGGAGTACTTCTTCGAGGACTGGAGTCGCATTCATGCGGTACTCGGCGACGGCTTCATCAGCAAGAAGGAGCTCGAGCCGCCGCCGGGCATCGAAGGGGAGCGGCTGTCGAGCTGGTCAGTGCGTTTTCCATTCAAGTCCGATGCCTTCGATCGGTTGACTGGCAGGATTTTGAGCACGGCGGAAGAGTCTGACGCTTGATCGGGAGGCTCAATCAATGACGCACCTGACTACCCACGAGTGGGGACGGATCGAGGTCCACAACGGTGCTGACCCACCCCCAAAGCAGACCTTCTCCCGCAGACAAGCAAATGCCCTGTTTCGGGCCGCGCGATCTCACCCTCTTGCCAATCGTTCCGGGACGAACATCCTCATAGATGGCTTTAGCGAGATTAGGGCGCAACAAGTTGTTGGTGTCATCGCTGCGCCCGGATGCAGTCTTGAAATACTGCCCAAGATCGATGCCGCCGCCAAGGATAGCGACGAAACACTCAGGACGCGGCTCATGTCGATGCTTGACGTCGCGCTCGGCCTGGAGCTAGGCGACGGGCGGGCGCTGGCGATGGCGCGTCAGAATGAAACCCTGCTCGACATTTTGATCCGCTTGTTCGCAGACCGCTTGTTGTCGGAAGTCCGACGTGGGCTCCCCCGCGCCTACGAGGCACAAGAGGAGGATCTGGCCGTGCTGCGCGGACGGCTGGATGTTGTCCGTCAGTTCACCCACCATGCTGTGCGACCAGACCGATTGGCCTGTCAGTTTGACTCTCTGATGCCGGACACACCATTGCTGCGCGTTATGAAAGCGTGCGTCCTGATGTTGCGCCACCATTCCCGTTTGCTAGAGACACAGCGCCGTCTTGATGAGCTCAGGGTTCTACTGGCAGACGTGAGTGATGTGCCAGCCAAGGCATTGCCATGGACGCAAGTTCGCATCGACCGAACCAACTGCCGTTGGCAGACCCTGCTCGAGCTAGCCAAGCTGTTCTTAAAGAGAGAATGGCAACGCACCAATCACGACGCCGAGGCCGGCCAGGGGATCACATTACTTTTTGCGATGAACGACCTGTTTGAAGCCTATGTCGCTGCGCTTGCACAAAGGGCGGTGCGAGGTACACATCTGACAGTCCATTTGCAGGGCGGATTGCGGTATTGCCTGATGGAAGTAGGGGAAGGCGGAAGGAAACGATTCCAGACGACACCGGACATTATTGTTAAGCACGGTGGTGACGTAGTGATGATTATCGATACGAAGTGGAAATTGATCGGCAAGAATCCCGAAGACAAGAAGCGCGGTGTAATACAGTCTGATGTCTATCAGATGATGGCATACGCAAGGCTATACCGGTGCCGTGACGTGATGTTGCTCTATCCTCATCACGCGGGGCTTGGCACCGAAGCGCTCGAAGCGGCTTATGAAATGTTGGAAGGTAACGAACGTTTACGGATTGTTAGCATCGATCTTTTGCCGGGCACGAATTCGATTGCGGAATTCTTGAAGGGATTGCTGTTACCCGCCAAGCTCTAGCACCGGCTCCGCCGTAGGGTGCATCGGCTTGCCGATGCACCGTGATGCCGTCCCCACTTCACGCGTCATACGCGCCCTGTCCTGATGCATCGGAAAGCCGATGCATCCTACGGCGCTGCTTGACTTGGCCAGCTCTGTCGCCGCGCTGGGTCGCTTCGAGGCGCGACCAGTAGTAACGGCTCCGCCGTAGGGTGCATCGGCTTTCCGATGCACCATGACCTCGCCCCCACTTCACCCGTCGTATGCGCCCTGTCCTGGTGCATCGGCAGGCCGATGCACCCTACGGCGCTCCTTGAATCAGCTGTCTTTGCCGCCCCACACCTGCGAACAACCCGCACCCTTATCCCCACCCTCCCGGACATGGTGTTCAATACCCCCCATGCATCCCGTTCTCGCCACCTGCCAGTACGTGCTTCAGATCCTGCGCGGTCTGATCCTGGGGGTGCGGGGGGTGGAGTGGGTTTGTCCGGGGCGGCGGAAGGGGTTGGTCAGCGCGGCGATGGCGCGGCGGTTGCGGGCGGGGGTGCGGCTGGTGGAGGTGTATCTGCGGCGGGTGTTGCTGGAGATGGCGCTCGGGCTGGAGCCCTCGCTGGCTCCGGGGCCGGCGGCGCTGCGGCGGGGGCGCAGGGGGCGGCGGCGGCGGTTTGGGTGGCTGCCGGTGTTCAAGGTGCTGGATGAGAGCTACCAGCCTTTCACCGGGGCGGTGAGCACGCGGCTGGAGGAGGCGCGGGTGCGGCGGCGCTATTGGCGCGCGGGGGCTGGCAAGCCTGTGTTCATCGGCGGGCTGTTGCAGCGGCTGGACCTCTTGGCGGGGATTGCTGCCGATCCGATGCCGCGCGCGGGGCGGCTTGCCTGGCATCTGGCGCGCTGCCGCGAGGGGCCGATCATCGCGCCGGACCTGCACTACCGGCCGCCCGGCCCCTGGATCCGGCTGTGGACCACCGAGGCCTCGGCGACGTTCGACGCCATGGGCTATGCCATATTGGAGCGCAGCAAGGCCCGGCCACCGCCGCTGCCGTCGCGCAGGCCTCTCGTGATGATGTTCAAACTGGCGTGAGCCGACGCGGGCGACGGTCTGCGGCGGGCGGGTGCGCTGGCGCGGCGCCTGGTGTCTGCAGCGGGGCCGGTTTCTTTGCCGGGGCCCAGGGACTAGATCGGCTGCATGTCCCGCCTGATGTTTGCATCCAGCCCCGATTTTCCTGCCGCCTGGCGCCAGCTGCTGGGGGGGCGCAGCGAGGCTGTGGACGGGGCGGAGGCGGCGGCGGCGGCGATCCTCCTGGATGTGAAGGCGCGCGGGTTTGCGGCAGTGGCGGAGCAGACGCTGCGGCTGGATGGGGTGTCGCTCGATGAAGGGTCGGTCCGGATAGGCCGGGAGCAGATCGAGGCCGCGAGGGCGGCTTGTGCGCCTGCGGTTCTGGAGGCTCTGGAGCTGGCGGCGGCGCGGATTCTGGCGTTTCACCAGGCGTCGCGGCCCACGGATGCGCGGTTTGCGGATGCAGCCGGGATCGAAATGGGCTGGCGCTGGACGCCGGTGGAGGCTGCGGGGCTCTATGTTCCGGGGGGGCGGGCTGCCTATCCTTCCTCGGTGCTGATGAATGCGATCCCGGCCAAGGCCGCCGGGGTGGAGCGGCTGGTGATGGTGACGCCGCCCGGGCGGCTGCAGGAGGCCCCGGCGATCCTCGCTGCAGCTGCGCTGGCGGGGGTGGACGAGATCTATGCGGTCGGCGGCGCCCAGGCGATCGGGGCGCTCGCTTATGGAGCCGGGCCGATCCGCCCGGTGGATGTGATTGTGGGGCCGGGCAATGCCTGGGTGAGTGCGGCCAAGAAGCTGGTGTTCGGGACGGTGGGGATCGATTCGGTGGCAGGCCCTTCGGAGGTGCATGTGATTGCCGATGGTGCCAATGACCCGAGGCTGATCGCCGCTGATCTGCTGGCGCAGGCCGAGCATGATACGGTGGCCCAGTCGATCCTGTTCACCGACGATGCGGAGTTTGGCGCCCGCGTGATCGGGTGTGCCGATGAGTTGATCGCAGCTGGGGAGGCAGGTCCCGCAGCGCGCGAAAGCTGGGACCGGTTCGGGGCGGTGATTGTGGTGGAGAGGCTCGCCGATGCCTGCCCGCTGGTGGATGAGGCAGCACCGGAGCATTTGCAGATCGCGACGGAAGACCCCGATGCACTGGCAGACCGGGTGCGCCATGCCGGGGCGATCTTCCTTGGCCGCTGGACCCCGGAGGCGCTGGGGGACTATGTGGCCGGGCCCAATCACGTGCTGCCCACAGGGATGCGGGCCCGCTGGGCGTCTGGTCTGTCGACCCACATGTTCATGAAGCGCACGACACTGATCGCGGCTGGCATCGAGGGGCTGCGCGCGATCGGTCCGGCGGCGGTGGAGCTTGCGGTGGCAGAGGGTCTGCCGGCCCATGCGGCGAGTGTGCGCCTGCGGCTGGAGGCGCTCGGGTAAGCGATCTGCTGCGAACCCGGTCTGGACCGGCTGGGCCTGCGCGACTAGACCAGCGCGCGCAAGCAGGCCCCAGTGGCGAAATTGGTAGACGCGGCAGACTCAAAATCTGTTGCTGGTGACAGCGTGCTGGTTCGAGTCCGGCCTGGGGCACCACTTGCTTGCAGGCGCTGGAGGCCGATTGTGGGAGACGGGCCGATGCGGCAGCTTCTGACCGGTGCACTTGCGGCAGCCCTCGGCCTGTGTCTGGCAGGACCGGTGGCCGCGCAAACGAGGCCCACTCCCCTCACCCTTCCAGCTTCGGAGCCGCCCTTGCGGTGGAACGCGGCGGCTTGGTGGAGCACGCCGACCGAGTGTGACCGGCTGGCAGCTCACCCGTCCGATCCGGACAAGCTGGTGGCGGGTGTCAGCCAGGCGCAGCTGCTGGCAGCGGGCGCCGATCGGGCAATTGCCGCCTGCGAGGCTGCAGTTGCCGCCGATCCGGCCAATCCGCGGCTGAACTATCAGCTGGCCCGCACGCTCGGCTATTCGGGGCGGGGCAGCGAGGCCGGGCGCTATCGCGAAACGGCGGTGGCGGGAGACTATCCCCAGGCGCTGTTCGTGGTCGGTTTCGTGCATCTGACCGGGCAAGGCGCGCCGCGCGATGTCTGCCGTGCGCAAGGTCTGATCCGCCGCTCGGGCTATGCCGGGCGGTTTGCGGGGCTGACAGGCTATCCGGCTTATGTGCTCTCCGGAGCATTCGACGCCTGCCCCGGTTTTGTGCGAGACCTTGCCGAGCTGTCAGCTTTTTTGCAGGCCGCCCGCCCCCACCCTGAAAACAACGATTATTATCGCGGCCTTCTGATCGAAACGCTGACGCGGGACGTGCAGGATGCCGGACGCGCACCGACGAGGCCCTGAACCCGCGCCGCTCCTCTCAGTCCGGCGCTCCGAGCGCATGCAGAACGGTGCCGTGTCGGCGCAGCCAGTCGCGGGAGCCCGCATAATCCGGCATCAGGCGGGCAACTTCGGCCCAGAAGCGGGGCGAGTGGTTGAGCTCTTTGAGATGCGCGAGCTCATGGGCCATCACATAGGCGAGTACCTCAGGCGGCGCCCCGATCAGGCGCCAGTTGAGCATGATATCCCCGCGCGCGGTACAGGAGCCCCAGCGGCTGCGGGCATCGCGGATGGTGACGGTGCCGGGGCTGCGCGAGAGGAGCGCCATCAGCCGGGCGGCAGCATCGACCGCATCGGCATGGGCCCAGGTCTTCAGTGCCGCCAGCACCCGCGCCGAAAACCGGTCCGGACTGGCCGCCGCCACCTCCAGAATGGGCAGTCCATCAGCACCCGGCCCGCACAGGACCGGCGCGCCGCGCCCGCGCCGGAAGGCAAGCCGCACGCGCTGGCCCCGCAACAGGATCACCCCCCCGTCCACAAACGGCATGGCTGGTGGCAAAGCAGCCAGCCGCGCCTCGATCCAGGCGCCATGGGTGGCGATCATGTCGGTCAGGGTGGCCCGGCTGGTCCGGGGCGGGACCGCCAGAACGAGCGCGCGGGCCACCGGATCGATCTTCAGGGCAAGCCTCCGGGTCCCACGGCGCGCACGCACCTCCGCCTGCACCAGACGGCCAGACGGCAGGAGCGCCTCGATCGCACGGCTGGCGGGCGCAGCAGGCGCGCGTGGCGGGCGGGCAGCGAATCCGAACATGGCCAGCGCAGCCTAACACAGGCCGCCAGACTTGTGGGCAGCACAGGGGCAGCGGCGCACTCAGCCTGCTGTCAGGAAGCGATAGACCGGCTCGAACGCCCGGCCCCAGAAGGCTTCATTGTGCTCGCCCGTGGCATCCGCCTCGATCCGGATCTGGGACGGGGCGTAGCCGGCGGCAAACAGGGCCGCGCGCATCGGCTCGAGCCCTGCGGCAAACACACCGGGCTGCAGGTCCCCAACGAACTCGCGGGCGCCGCTGATCAATGCGATCCGGCTCCAGGGCTGGACCGGACGGCGGGCCATCACTTCCAGCGCCGGGGCCGGGGCAAGCCACAAAGGGGTGGAGAAGGCCCCCACCTGGCCGAACACGTCGGGACGGGTGAAGGCCGCATGCAGGGCCAGGGTTGCCCCGGAACTCGCCCCGAGAATGGCGGTATGCTCCGGTCCGGTGCGGGTCCGCAGCCGTCCATCGACCATGGGCTTGAGAGTCTCGCACAGGAAATTCACGAACGCGTCGGCCTTGCCCGGCCCGCCGGAGGGCAGGATCGGGTGATATTCTTCCGTGCGGGCCGGGCCGCCATTGTCCACACCAATGATGATCGCGCCGGGATCGCCGCCAGCCACCAGCCGGTCGAGCGTATCATCCACGCCCCATTCCCCGGCATAGCTGGCGGCGGCGTCGAACAGGTTCTGGCCGTCCATCATATAGAGCACGCGGTAGCGTTCGGTGCTGGCCGCATAGCCAGGTGGCAGATACATGCGGATGGTCCGCGTGCGACCCAGCTGTGGCATCACGACATCCTGCGCGAACACGCTGACCGAAGGGCTGCTGGCCCAGCGCTGGACCTGGCGGACGGGGCGAGTGGAGGCGCAGGCCCCTGCCCCGCCAGTCAGCGACAGGACTGCAGACGCACAGCCGCCCCACCACAGATCCCGGCGGGTCGGGACGGGTGCGGCTGCAGAGTGGGGCCCTGGATCGGCAGAGAGACGAAGCATCACCGCCTACTGTGCACCGGCCACGACATTATGGCCATAGATCCAGTCCTGTCTGGTGTGCACCACCCACGGTACGAACCGATCGGCGAGCACCATCGGCCCATAGGTTGCCACTTGCGTCAGCGGCGTCCGGCGGTGAAATACGCCGGCATTGGCGCGGGCCGATGCCTGGACACGGGCTGTCCGCGGCTGACGCCGACGGGCATAGGCACCGAGGCCTTCCATGGGTCCAAGGCCGCGCAGCGACGCAGCCAGCACCCACGCATCCTCGATCGCCATCGCCGCACCCTGTGCCTGGAAGGGCAACATCGGGTGACACGCATCCCCCATCAGGCCAATCCGGCCACGCACCCATGTCTTGAGGGGCGAGCGGTCATGGAGTGCCCAGCGCAGGCAGGTGTCTACCCGGTCCAGCACTTTCCGGACTGGCGCGCAGAACCCGGCAAAGGCCGCGCGCAGCGCGTCTGGATCGCCGGGCTCATGCCAGCTCTCCAGCTCCCAGCTATCTTCCTCCTGTACCGCGACGAGATTCACGAGCCGGCCACCGCGCACCAGATAGGTCACGAGATGTCGGCCCGGTCCGACCCAGACGCGGGCGCGCGGCGCCACCATCTCCTCCGGAAGACCGGCAACAGGAACCGTTGCCCGCCAGGCAACCTGGCCTGTGAAGTGGGGCGCGTCGCGGGCGCCCAGATGCGCCTTCACCGTGCTGCGGATGCCGTCTGCCCCGATCACGACATCGGCGGCCAGCACCTGGCCGGAGGAGACAGTCACATCCACACCGGCCGGATCACCCCGCAGCGCAGTCACCTCCCGATCCGTCTGCAGTGCGCCGGGTGCGCGTTCGTCCAGGGCGCGGGCCAGAACTGCTATCAGGTCCTCCCGGTGGATATGCAGATAGGGCGCACCGTAACGGTCCCGCATGGTCTTGCCCGCCGGGATGGCAAACACGCGCGCGCCGGTATCACCAAGCCGCAACTCCAGCGCCTCAGGCTCGACGGCCACAGCCCGCAAGGCAGGTTCGAGCCCCAGTGCCAGCAGCACCTGCATCGCATTGGGACTGAGCTGGATGCCTGCTCCGACTTCCCCCAGCACCGGGGCGCGTTCCAGCACCAGAGGCTGCAGCCCAGCGCGCAGGCACGCGAGTGCCCCCGTCAGCCCGGCAATCCCGCCCCCTGCAAACACGACCCGCATTGCTTGCTCCGCCACCTCGACAATGTACCGCCCTGACGGCACAACCCGGCTTTGTTTCACCCTTCGTGCAGGAAAGATGCAATCGATGTCGAACACAATCCTCGTCGGCGGTGCCGGGGACCCGATCGGCCCGGTCAGCCTGGTTTTGAAGCGGGCAAATCGTCACGGGCTGGTGGCTGGTGCCACCGGAACAGGCAAGACCGTGACCCTGCAGGTCCTTGCCGAAGGATTTTCGCGTGCTGGCGTTCCGGTGTTTGCGGCTGACGTGAAGGGTGATCTGTCGGGAATCTCGCAAAGCTGGGAGCCTTCGGCGCCGTTCAAGGCCCGGGCCGAACAGATCGGGATTGCGGGGGACTACCGGCCCGAGCCAACCCCGGTGGTGTACTGGGATCTGTTCGGTCAGAAGGGCCACCCGATCCGCACCACCATCTCCGAGATGGGGCCGGTCCTGCTGGCGCGGCTGATGGAAGTGACGGACGCCCAGGAAGGTGCGCTCGCCATCGCCTTCAAGATGGCGGACGAGGAAGGGCTGATGCTGCTCGACCTCAAGGACCTCAAGGCCATCCTCGACTTCATGGCCGAGAATGATGGCGAGGTGTCGAAGAAATATGGCCTTGTCACCAAGCCCTCGATCGCGGCCCTGCAACGCAAGTTGCTGCAGCTGGAGCAGTCCGGGGCCGAGCCGTTCTTTGGCGAGCCGGCGCTTGACCTGAACGACTTCATGCGGACCGATCTGTCCGGGCGGGGGATCGTCAATGTGCTGGCGGCGGACCGGCTGATCCAGAGCCCGGTGATGTATGCCACCTTCCTCTTGTGGATGCTCTCGGAGCTGTTCGAGCAGCTCCCTGAGGTGGGCGATCCGGACAAGCCCAAGCTCGTATTCTTCTTCGATGAAGCCCACCTTCTGTTCCGCGATGCGCCCAAGGCGCTGCTCACCACCATCGAGCAGGTGGTGCGGCTGATCCGGTCCAAGGGGGTGGGGATCTACTTCGTCACCCAGAACCCACAGGACATTCCCGAAACCGTGCTGGCCCAGCTCGGCAACCGGTTCCAGCATGCGCTGCGCGCCTATACGCCATCGGAGATGAAGGCGGTCCGGATCGCGGCGGAAAGCTTCCGGGCAAACCCGGCTTTCGACACCGAGGAGATGATCGGCCAGTTGGGCGTGGGCGAAGCCCTGGTCTCGGTGCTTGATGAGAAGGGCGTGCCCACCATTGTCGAACGAACGTTCATTCGTCCGCCCGTCTCCCGCGTCGGCCCCTGCATGGACGAGGAACGGGCTCGGGTGAAGTCTGCCAGCCCTGTGGGCGGGAAGTATGACACGGTGGTGGACCGGGAAAGCGCCTTTGAGATCCTGGAGCGCAAGACCGAGCAGCTTGCGAGAGCCGAGGCCGAGGCCAAGGCCCAGGAGCAAGCCCAGAAGGAAGCCGCCCGCGAGGAGCGTGCGTCGTCCCGGGCTGGTTCGCGGCGCGATGAAGATGGCGGCGGCGGTCTTCTCGACGGCCTGTTCGGATCGCGCGGCCGCCGCCGTTCCCCGGCCCAGAGCATCGCCAACTCCATGGTCCGCGAAGTCGGCACCCAGATCGGCCGCCAGCTTGTGCGGGGGCTCCTGGGTAGCTTGCGGCGTTAGTCGACGGCGAAGTCAGCCGCAACCCGGTCAAGGCCGGTCTGGACCTCGGAACGGGTCGCGCGGCTGACCCCGTGCTCGGCTGCAAGCTGGCCCCAGCGGGCCACGGCAGCGCGGGTCCGGTCCAGCATCTGGCTGAGCCGCGCCGGAGCAACGCCGTGGAGTGTCGCCAGCTTGCGGACATGGGCCAGGGTCGGGCGGCGGGCTTCGCCCGCGATATCAAGATCATGCTCGCCGCCCGGACCGGCAGAAAAAGTAAGGTCGAAGGCTGGCGACAGACTCCAGCGTCCGGTGGTGACGTCCAGCAGAAAGGCGTGCTGGCGGCTGTGGTCGTCGCGGTTATGCGCCAGGACGTTGAATACAAGCCGCCGGATGGTTTCCTCAACCTCGCGCTCGGATCGCGTGATCGCCCGGGTGGCGCGGGCGAAGTGATCATATCCAATTGCGGTGGAGCCAGATGGCGCTTCAAGAGCGCCGCACAGGCTTAGCATGTGGACCCTCCCGCCAGCGTCCAACCGGTCGAAACGCCGGGTCGCAAAATAGCCAGGGCCGCGCGCAGATGTGACCAGGCGGCAGTCTGCCATTGTCAGACCGGCCTCTCGTGCCATCAGTGCGTAGACATATTCCATCGGTCCGATGTCGACGGGGTCTGAAGGTCCGGGGAACTTGACGATCCAGTCCACCCCGTCCTGTCGGACACTTGCCTTTGGCCGCGCCCCGCCAGTGGCCGATCCAAGCTGTTCGAGGCGCCGCGCGACCGTTTCATCGAGGCCGACCTCTTCCCCGAGTATTCCCTGCGCCGCGCTCGCGAGTGCGTCGATATCATAGTCTGCCTGGAAGGCTTCGGCAAAGTCAGGCTGGAACATCAGGGCGCCGCGCCCGTGAACACCGACCAGGGCAAGCAACTGGATCGGGTTGAGGGCAGCGATCAACAGAGTCTCCCGCTGCAATCTCCGCCGCAACAAGCGCATCCCCCAGGCATCTGGGAATGCGTCTGCCAGGAAGCCATGCAGGCCACCAAAGTGCATGCTGCGAGCCGGGACTGGGCCAGGCTCAACGGGATAGCGCAGCGGGTCGAGCTCGATCCTGCTCTCGCGCCAGTTTTGATCCCAAACAAGCACAGCTGTGCGATCAACAAAGCCGACCTGGCACACTGTGCGCGGCACCGGCAAGCCTGGCCCGGCTGCCAGGCCGACTGACACGGTCCGAACTGTGGATATCCTGGTTAGGCCGCTAGCTATGGCCATGGATATCCCTTCGGATTTTCACCGAATACCGCCCTAAGCTGCTTGATCGCAAGCTCTGAGCCGGGAATAGCTGTCGTCCCGATCAATGGAAGAGAGAACAACTGCCTCACAGTCTCCTCACTACGCAAAGCAATCGCTGCGCGCGCCATGTCCTCAATACTGGCCTTGCCCGCCGCCTCCATGCGGCGCCAGGTTCCATAGGAGACCCCCGCACGGGCAGCTGCCTCCTGCTGGGTCAGCTTGCGGGCCTTGCGCAGGGCTCGGATGCGGGCGCCAACCAGAGCGGCGAGTTCGGAGGGAGTTTCCAACATTGCTCTTATATGCGCAACCTACCTGTCAAAGTCAAGGATTTTGCTCGTATATGGACAATTTCAGCCAATGAGACATCGAAAATCCGGCCGCCCCCCGAAACGCACTGTAATTTGCGCTTATACGGACAATTATCTGGGTTCTTAACTCAAAACTGCTCACATACGCACAAACCTCTGATCCCGCAGAAACTCCACCGATGCGGAAGCCGCATAGTCCATCGCCCGCCAAGCAGTGGCTTGGCTGGTCAAGCCTTGCCAGGGAAGCCAACGCGCCACGCAACAAGGTCGGCGCCGGTGTCGATGTCATCGAGCGTGCGAAGCAACATCGGCGCCCGGCGCAATGGTAGCGAGGACAGGGTGTCGGCCAGGGTGGTGGCGGTGGACCAGCGTACACCCTGGAACTGGACCCGGGCGGCCAGGGCGCGGGGCAGGCCGAGCAGCCAGAAGCCGCCATCGCTCGCCGGCCCCGCCACGACCTGCCCGCTTTGGACAAGACGGGCAGCAAGTCTCAGGTCATCACAGCCCATGGCCGGGCAGTCCGTCCCGACGAGCAGGACGCCCCGGCCCGATCTGGCTGCGTCCCGGCAGGCCCGGATCAATCTCGGGCCAAGCCCGCCAGTCCCCTGCCAGCGGCGGGCAAGCTGCTTTGGCGACGGCCAGACGGTGGGGACCGGACGGCCGAGGTCGCGCTGGTCTGCCACATAGAGCAGGCTGATCCAGTGCGGATCGTGCGCGAGGCGCAGGGCCCTGCGATCCAGCGTGCGCTTCACAGACCAGGCACGCACCGGCCCGATGTCACGGGCAAGCCGGGTCTTGGAGCGGCCCATGGCAGGCGCCTTGGTGATGAACGCAAGAACCGGCTTCATCGGTAGAGCCGCGCCAGTGTGGCAGCCGGAACCCCTGCCAGGAACAGACCTGCAATCAGAAGATTGAGGCTGGAACGCCGCAGCCATCCGTCCCGCTTATAGCGCGCTGCGCTGGTCAGGGCGGTTGCTGGCAGGAGGCGCAGCGGCGTGGTTCGCTTAAGGCGGCGCACCAGATCGAGGTCCTCCAGAAATGGCAGGGGCGCGATCCCGCCAACCGCTTCCAGCGTCGCGCGGTGGATCAGAAGGCCCTGATCGCCATACGGAAGCCCCAGCCACCGGGCCCGCCAGTTTCCCCCGGAAGCGACGAGATCGGGCCAGAGGCCCTTGTCTTCATAGCCCAGCCGGAAATAGCCAGCGGGCGCAAGGCCCGCGCCTTGGGTGGTTTCGATATGGCCGCGGGCCGCAGCCACCCAGTCCGGCGACAGCACTGTATCGGCGTGCAAAAGCAGCAGCCAATCAGCGCGCGCCGCCGATATCCCGGCAGACAGCTGGCTAGCCCGCCCACGTGGCGCGGTGAGCACCGGGCAGCCAAGGTCGGCTGCAATCGCCGCGCTCGCGTCGTCCGAGCCCCCATCCACCACAACCGCCTCGCGTAACACGCCATCGACCAGACCCGGCACCAGAGCGCCAAGGCACTGCGGCAGCCGATCGGCTGCATTGAGGCAAGGGATCACCGCGCTGATCATGGCTGCAGCGGTAGTCGATACCGGCAGGTCTGCAAATCGGAGTGGCACGCTGGGCCGCAGCTGCGACCTGTCGCCCAGGCCAGCAAATCCCGCCTTGGAAACGCCACCGCATCGGCGCAAGTCAGCGGCATGATCGCGAGCTTGCGGATTGTCTGGACCGGCCTTGTCGGGCTTGCGGCACTGTTTTGCGGTGCCTGGGCACTGATTGGGCTTGCTGGCGCAGTCGTGCCGCAGGCTGATGCGGTCAATCACCTGGCACCAATCGCACTCGGCGGCAGTCTGCTGGTGGCAGCACTGGCGACGAGTGTGCGCAGGCGTGCAGGATGGATTCTGGGTGTGGCGCTGGTTGCCTGCCTGTATCAGGCTTGGCGAGTGGTGCCGGAGCTGGTGGCGCCGCGAGCGCCGGCCAGCAGCGAGGCCCCGGCAGACTTGACCCTGGTCAGCTTCAACGTGCTTGGCTGGAAGCTGCAGGAGATCGACCCGGCCCTGCGCTGGATCATCGCGCAGGACCCGGACCTGATCGCGATCCAGGAAACCGAGGGCAAGGGCCGGGAGCTGACATCCGCGCTCCAGGCGGCGGGATGGCGCAACATGGTGTGCCCGCACACGCGCAATTGCGGAACCGCGCTCCTGTCCAGAAAGCCGCCACTCGAAAGCTCCAGCGACGATCCGAGCAGGCGGATCTCGGCTGCCTGGGCCAGCTATCAGCTGCGGCCCGGCATTACCTACTCGGCCATCTCGGTCCATCTGTCCTGGCCCCTGAACCGACCGGTTACGGACTGGCCGCCACGCCATCCGTTCCAGGCCCGCCAGATGGCGCGGCTTGCCCGGTTGGTGGAGGAGCGCGGGCGCGCCCCTGTCCTGGTGAGCGGAGATTTCAACTCGACCCCATGGTCGTTTGCGCTGGATGGACTGGTGCGCGCTGCCGGGCTCCAACGCCACAGCCGCGCCAACTTCTCCTGGCCCGTGCCCGAGCGGATGCGCCTGCCTGTCCCTGGCCCGGTTCTACCCATCGACCATCTTCTGACCGGGTCGCACTGGCAAGTACTATCGTTCCGTCGCGGCCCGGCACTGGGCTCGGACCACTATCCGTTCGTGGCCCGGCTGGTGTGGACCGGACCGGAGCTGGAACGTGCAACAGCTCAGCCCAGAGCGGCACGCGAGGGTATCGCGTCAGCTGCGGTTCAGGTTCGCTAGGGCAGCCTCCGGACGCTGGCTGGTGCAGCAAGGGGGCGCCAGCACCTTGCCAATCCCGCCGCACAGCCCCAATCGTGGCGCACATTCACGAGGCCGGAGTCTCCGCATGACCACCACCGTCGCCAGCACCGATGCACCCAAGGCCGGGTTTGCCACCTTTTTCGAACGCTCGGCCCTAGTGATGTTTGCGCTGGGGTTTGCGGCAGGCATGCCCAATCTGCTGATCGGCCAGACGCTGATCCAGAACTGGCTGGCTACGGCCGGCGCAAACCTGTCGCTGATCGGGATCCTGTCGCTGGTCACCATCAGCTATGCGCTGAAGTTCATCTGGTCGCCCATCGTCGACAAGACGCCGATCCCGGTGCTGGACAGGCTTCTGGGGCGGCGGCGCTCCTGGATGCTGGTGACACAGGTGACGATCGTGGTCGGGATTCTGTGCCTCGCCTTGATCGACCCCAAGGCGGGCCTTGATGCAGAAGGCAACCCGTTCGGCTCCTTCTACATCTTCATCTCGATTGCCGCCCTGATCACGTTTGCCGGAGCAACCCAGGACGTGGCGATCGATGCCTGGCGGATCGAAGTGGCGCGGGACAATGAGCGCCTGTCAGTCCTGACGGCCAACTACCAGATCGGCTACCGGGTCGCGATGTTCATTTCCGGAGCGCTGGTGCTGATCGTGGTCGGCCTGTTTGCCGGCCAGGCGGCCGAGGGCGAGCTTCAGGCCTATTCCTTCACCGGCTGGCGGGTGTCGTTCCTGGTGATGGCGGCGCTGATGAGCCTGTCGATTGTCGCAACACTGCTGGCCCCGCGCGAGAAGGTCGCCGAGGACAATCGCTGGGTGCCGCCCGCGCACATCCCGGATCGCGGGCTGATCGATGCGCTGGAGTGGGTGGCGCGGCTTGGCCTGATTGCGCTGGCCGCCTGTTTCCTGGGGACCGGCATGTCCGGCAAGCCGGAGCCGCTCGCCTGGCTGCTCGGGGGGCTGTATCTGCCCGGACCGGAAGCGGACATGACAGCGCGTGAAGCGATGGGCGCGGCGCTCTCGGCCCGGCCCTGGGGCGTGTATCAGCAGCTGGGCTATGTCGTGATCGGCCTGTCGATGATTGCGGCGGCCTGCTGGAAACTGCCCTTTGTGCAGACCCGCCCGGCGGCCTATCTGCAATCGGCCCTGGGGGATCCGCTGCGGGACTTCTTTGGCCGCTACCAGTCGGTGGCGACCACGATCCTGTTGTTCATCTGCCTCTATCGTCTGTCGGACTTCGTGCTGAACCTTGCCAGCACCATGTATGTGCAGGTGGGTTTCAACCTCGAAGAAGTGGGGGCGATCCAGAAGGGCTTTGGCGTGATTGTCTCGGCCCTGTCGGCGATCTTCACGGGCTGGGCCGTGACCAGGTTCGGGCTGTTCCGGTGCCTGCTGGCCGGGGCATTCCTGCAGCCGATCTCGAACCTCTCCTTCATCCTGATCGCGATCAACGGGCCGGAGATGCCCTATCTGTTCTTCGCCATCGGGGTGGACAATTTCTCCGGCATGTTCGCGGGCACAGCCTTCATCGTCTATCTGTCACAGCTGACGAAGGACGGGTTCACGGCCACGCAATACGCGCTGTTCACCTCGCTCTACGCCCTGCCGGGCAAGCTGATCACGGCACTTGGTGGGCGGATTGTGGAATCCTTCGCCCGCTCAGCCGAAAGCGGCGGCCCGGCGGCCATGGTGATGCCCTGGGTCCAGAATCTGCCGCCCGAAGCCTTCAGCGATGCGGGGGAGAAGATTGGCGTGACAGGCGCTGCCTATGCGGCGGGCTATGTGATGTTCTACTTCTATACCGCCGCCATGGGCATTGTCGGGATCGTGCTCGCCTTCATGTGCGCACAGGGCAAGCCGCGCGCGGTTGTGGAAGCGCATATCAAGGCACAGCAAGAGGCACAGACAGCGCGCGAAGCGCAGGAGGCAAAGCCCGCCTGAGGACGGAGTTATGCAGTCCGGCAGCCTTCGCATGAGGCGGGGCGACCGGACTGCTCCAACAGCAGGCCTACACAGGCCGGGTTGATTTCAAGATATAAACATGTTTTTAAGTCCCTCACCCGAGACACCCCTTTTCCTGTCATCCCGGAGCATAAACCGTGGCACGAGCCTCTTATCTGTTCACGTCCGAAAGCGTCTCTGAAGGTCATCCCGACAAGGTATGCGACCGGATTTCCGATGAAGTCGTGGACCTCTATTTCCGCCAGACCCTCGCCGAAGGCCTCGACCCCTGGCGTCTGCGCGTTGCCTGCGAAACCCTCGCCACCACCAACCGGGTTGTGATCGCGGGCGAATATCGCGGCACGGACACGATCACCAAGGACCACATCGAAGCGGCCGCCCGCGCCGCCATCAAGGACATCGGCTACGAGCAGGACGGGTTCCACCACGCCCATGCCCAGATCGAAGTGCTGCTGCATGGCCAATCCGAGCACATCGCCATGGGCGTTGATGAATCGGGCAACAAGGAAGAAGGCGCCGGCGACCAGGGCATCATGTTCGGCTATGCCACCAATGAGACCCCGGAGCTGATGCCCGCCCCGATCCAGTTCTCGCACAGGATCCTGAAGGACCTGGCCACGGCCCGCCACAATGGCACGCTCGGCATGCTCGGCCCGGATGCCAAGAGCCAGGTGACTGCCCGCTACGAGAACGGCAAGCCGGTCGCCGCGACCTCCATCGTGCTGTCGACCCAGCACCTGGATGAAGCCCTCAGCAGCGAGGACATCCGCGCTCTGGTGGAGCCCTATATCCGGGCGGCCCTGGGCGATGTGCTGCCGATTGCCGACGATTGCGCCTGGCATATCAACCCGACCGGCAAATTCGTGATCGGCGGTCCCGATGGCGATTGCGGCCTGACCGGGCGCAAGATCATCGTCGACACCTATGGCGGTGCCGCCCCCCACGGCGGCGGTGCTTTCTCCGGCAAGGACCCGACCAAGGTGGACCGCTCGGCGGCCTATGCGGCGCGCTATCTCGCCAAGAACGTGGTGGCGGCTGGCCTTGCAGACCGCTGCACCATCCAGCTGTCCTACGCCATCGGCGTGGCCGAGCCGCTGTCGATCTATGCCAATTGCGATGGGACCGAGCGCTGCGACCTCGCGGCTCTGGAAGCGCGCTTGCCGCAGATCATGCGCCTGACCCCCAAGGGCATCCGCTCCCACCTCGACCTCAACAAGGCGATCTACGCCCGCACCGCCGCCTACGGCCACTTCGGCCGCGCGCCGGATGCCGATGGCGGCTTCAGCTGGGAAAAGACCGACCTCGTCGACCAGCTCAAGGACCTCGCAGGCTAAAGCGGTGTTCGCGCCTCTTGAATCAGGATTTTCGGTGCAAACACCGCTCGATCAATGAGTTAACGCGCAACTTCGATACTGACGGATCGAAACGCGCTCTCAACACCGTCGCAAACCCTTAAGGGCACAAGACACTGGGGCGCAGGAGCATCGGCTCCTGCGC
Source organism: Ottelia alismoides (assembly GCA_037367405.1). Classification (NCBI taxonomy): domain Eukaryota; kingdom Viridiplantae; phylum Streptophyta; class Magnoliopsida; order Alismatales; family Hydrocharitaceae; genus Ottelia; species Ottelia alismoides. The sequence continues at coordinate 71,709 of JAZKJV010009027.1, forward strand.
CCTTTTTGCGGTGGGGTCCAAAATCTGGCTGGTTTCGCCCGGCGGTTTGCCGTACAGAGTGGAGGCGGAGACCGTGATGACAGGCCAAGTGCACAAGCGCCCAAAAGACGACATCAGAACAGCTCGGATGGAGCAGCGGACCCGTCCCCATATCAAACAGGCGATCCAGGAGGCCGCCGCTTTGCTGGGTCAGGATGAGACCACTTTTGTGGTCAGCGCAGCCTATAGCAAGGCCCAGGAAACGCTCCACGCCCATCAGGTGTCGGTCTTGAGCCCCGAGGCTCATCGGGCATTTGCTGCAGCTTTGGAGCGCCCGGCAAGACGCAACGAGGCACTCGCCGAACTCTTTGCCGACCATGATCGCCGGGTTGTCAGCCGTGACTGACAGTGGCTTTGTGATCGAGCCGATGGATCCAAGGATGCATATCACAGACGAATTCAGCTGCGGGATCACCCGCTTGGACAATTCTCTCGCACGCACGGCCGCCCGGCACCACAAAGACAATTTTGCAAAGGTATTCGTCGCAGTCCGGGCCGAGGCCCCGCAAGTTCTGGGCTACTATGCTCTCAACGCCCATAGTCTGTCGGATCAAGGTCTCCCGGACGCGCTCAAACGACGTCATCCTCTGACCGGGGTCCCCGTGGCCTTCCTGTCGCGGCTCGCCGTGACACAAAAAGCGCAAGGTACCGGCCTTGGCCGATTGCTGCTGGCCAATGCCCTGAGCCGATGCCTGCGGGCTTCTGCCGAAATCGGCCTCAAGGCTGTGGTTCTGGACGCACTCGACGACGATGGACCCGTGGCCAGGGACCGCCGAATTGCCTACTACCAACGCTTCGGATTCCAACCCTTCGAGCCGGGATCGAGCCGTTTGTTCCTGCCGATTCACGACATTGAAGTAGCTTGGCGGCCCCGTTAGAGCGCGTTTCGATCTGTCAGGATCGAAGTTGCGCGGCAAGTCATGGATAGAGCGGTGTTCGCACCGAGAATCCTGATGCAAGCGGCGCGAACACCGCTCTAGCGGGCTGCTTAAGGGGTCCGGCGGACCCGGCCATTCTGTGTCTACTGGCCACCTCGGCGCCTCGCTGCTTGCAGCGGGGCTCCATGGGGTGATCGGTTTGGGGCGGGGCCGGCTTGAGGCTGTTGCAGTCGCGTCACACGCAAGATGACGCCTACGTCATTTTCGTGCGGCACGGCGCCGCGCGGCCTGCTGACGCGCGACGGGATGGCCAATGGCCTTGCTGGCGGCGCGGGCGCATCGGGGCGCCATCACAGGAGCACCACGGGGCTGATGGCGGGGCCACCAGCATGGGGCTCCGCCAGGAGGACAGTCCGATGACAGCCACACAGTTTGCCCGCACGCTTGCACTTGCCGCCGCCGCGCTCGGCGCAACTCTGGCGACCCCGCACGCAGCAGGCGCCCAGGAATTCGAAACCCCCAAGGCCGGCACCATCAAGCTCGATGTGCGCCTGACCGGCGTCGTGCCCGACGAGAACGCCCCCATCGTGACTGCAGCCGGCGCTGCCACTGGCCTGCGCGCCGAAGTCAATGACAGCTGGCTGCCCTCCATCGGGATCGAGTATTTCGTGACAGATACTGTCTCGGTTGAAGCCATCGCCGGGACGTTCGACCACACGGTCACCGCCGTTGGCCCCGGCACCAATGTCGAGGTGCTGGACCTGTGGCACCTGCCGCCCACCATCACGGCCAAGTATCACTTCAATACCCAGGGCCGCGTGTCCCCCTATGTCGGCGCCGGAGCCAGCTACATCTGGTTCTGGGAGGAAGAGAGCAAGAACGGCTTCACTGTCGACCTGGATGACGGGTTCGGCTTTGCCCTGCAAGGCGGGGTCGATATCGCCACCAGCGGGCCGTGGTCGGTCAATGTGGACCTGAAGAAAATCTTCTTCACCACCGACGCCAACATCAATCGCGGTGCCCTGCGCTCGGAAGTGGAGCTCAACCCGTTCGTGGTCTCGGTCGGCATCGGCTACAAGTTCTGATCGACCTCGCCTGTTTGGCAAGTGCGGCCTCGCTGACCCAGCGGGGCCGCTTCGTATCAGGGCATGACAGATGATGTGAAAAGCGCGTCGTCCATCGGGGCGTTCAGGGTGAAGCTGCGCCAGACCAGTTCGTTCTGCTTGATCCCGTCATAGGTCAGGCGGATGCGGCCGGGCTGGACCCAGTCGGTGCCGGGCAGGCGGAAGAAGTCCGAATAGATCCGCTCGTGGAAGCCGCGCGGAGTGGCAAAGCCGACCGAGCGGATCGCGTAGTCCCCCACGCCGATGCCAAACAGGGTGCGATCGCCGCCCGGCCCGGTGACTTCGATCCGGTGCACCGGGTGGCCGTCCACCAGATCGTCCGGGCGTCGGGTCAGGGTGTAGCCGGGATCGAGCGCAAAGCGGATCACGCCGAAGCCGAAATTCTCCGCCCATTGACGGTCGGCGTCGGACGGCGGCAGGGCGCCGTTCGGCCCATAGGTGCGGGTGCCATCAAAGGACGTGAACAGCACACGCTGCCCGTCCCGCCAGCTCTCGATCCGCACCTTGCCATCGGCGCTGTGGGCATTGGGCTTGATCTCCGGATAGACCCGCCAGAACACATGCCGCTGATTGATGAGCGCCCGCCCGTCCGCGCCATAGAACACCGCATAGCCTTCCAGCAGCAAAGTCCGGGGCCGCCGCCAGGTCTCGCCGCCCGCCGCAGCCGTGGCGCGCTCGACGATTGTGCGGGCGGAGAGGTCCGGAGCCGATGGCAGGGCCGTGGGGCGCGGCTGATCCGGCCCGGGCGGCGGGACTGTCCCGACCACTGGCGCTGGTGCAGACGGTGCGGGCGCCGCAGTGGCACAGGCCGATAGCGCCAGCAGCGCCGCGCTGATCAAAGCGAGCTGTCTCATGCCGGATCCTCCACGCAGAACACCGTCACATCCGCCAGCCCCTCGCGGGCGGCGCGCAGCGGCTGATACTCCGGGCTTGCCCAGAACCGTTCGATGGCCGCCTTGTCCGGCCAGCGCGAGATCACCACCGAAAACCCGCTCTCCAGCGGCCCCTCCAGCGCCAGCGCCCCTGGCGCCCGCACCAGATACTCGCCCCCGAACTGCTTGATCAGCGCGGCAGCAGGCGTCCCATAATCTGCCAGGAACCGCGACCGGTCATGGACCCGCGCCATCACCACCATATAGGCTGCCATCCCTGCCTCTCCCCGCATGGCGCCCGGCACAGCTGCCCTTGCCGTCGCGCGCAAATGATATATCCATTGGGCAGCACGGAGGACGCAAGTGAAATGTCTGCGCGCGGCCACGCTGAGCGTTGCCAACCTCACCCGCACCGAGGCGCTGTATCGCGACTGGCTGGACTATGAGACCGTTGAAGCAGGGCAGCTGGAGGCGGCGCTGGCCGCGTCCTGGGGTGCACCGGCGAGTGCCGGCAAGCGCTATGTGGTGATGCAGCCGCGCAGCGGAGCCAACATCTTCCTGCGCTGCGTCGAGGAGGCGCCCCACCCGGATTACGAGCCGCTCAAGACCTATGGCTGGGCCGCCATCGAGATCTGTGTGGAGGATGTGCTGGCGGTCAATGCCCGCATGGAGACAAGCCCTTTCACCATCATCGGCCCGCCGCGCGAGATCGAAGGCCTGCCTGCCATCTATCCGATGCAGGTCCAGGGCCCGGATGGGGAGATCGTCTACCTCACCCAGATCCGCGACGATCTGCCCGCCTATGACCTGCCGCGCGCCACCAGCCTGGTGGACCGGATGTTCATCCATGTGCTGGCCTGTTCGGACATGAAGGCGTCGATGGCCTTTGCCCAGGAGCAGCTTGGCTACGCCTTCGGTCGGGAGATGGATATCGTCTACACCATGCTCGCCAACGCGTTCGGCATGCCCTACGAGCGGCTATTCACCATCGCGACCGGTGTGCATGGCCGCGATGTGTTTCTCGAATTCGACCAGATGCCGCCACAGGCGGGCCCCCGCCCCTGCCATAAGGGCCATCTGCCGCCCGGCATCGCCCTGTCCACCCTGATCCTACCCGACTTTGCCACCCGGATTCGCAAGCTTGCCCCGTGGTGCATAACAGAGCCGGCCCGTCGCCAGGGTCCGATCTATGCGGGCAAGATGGCCGCCACCCTGCGCGGGCCCGATGGCACCTTGTACGAAGTGGTGGAGCCGTGAAGCAGACTGTCCTTGCCGCGGCCCTGACCGCCCGCCCGATTGCCAGCGACTTTGTCCTGATCGATGTGCCAGACCCGGCCTGCCCGCAGGGCGGCGTGGTGGTGCAGGTGCAGCATATCTCGCTTGATCCCTATGTCGGCTCGCGGCTGCGCGGGCGGCATATGGGCGAGGCACCGCCCCGACCGGGCCTCGACCCGATCCCCGGCGGGATTGTCGGCACAGTGGTGGAGAGCCGCGCGGATCATCTGCCCGTCGGCACGCTGGTGCATTCGATGGAGGGCGGCTGGGCCGAGCGGTTGGCGCTGTCAGCGGATCATGTGCGAGCCATCGGTCTGAAGGGCGAGCCTGCCAGTGCCCATGTGGGCGTGCTTGGGATGCCCGGTCTGACAGCCTGGGCCGGGATGACGCAGCTGGCGCGGGTCGGAGCCGGGGATGTGGTGCTGGTCGATGCGGCCGCAGGGCCGGTCGGGGGTACAGTGGGACAGATCGCCCGGCTCCTGGGCGCGGCGCGGGTTGTCGGGATTGCGGGCGGGGCCGAGAAGTGCGCCCTGGTCCGCGATATCTACGGGTTCGACGCCTGTATCGATTACAAGGCGGAAGGCTGGCAGGAGGCCCTCACGGCTGCCCTGCCCGCCCCGCCCACAGTCCACTTCGAGAACGTCTCGACCGCCATGGCGTCACTCGCGCTCATGCGGCTCGCGCCCTATGGGCGCATGGTCTTATGCGGGCTGGTTGACCAGTACCATGCCGACGCCCCGCCCCCAGGCCTCAATGCCGGTCTGATCGTCGGCAAACGCGCGCAGGTATCGGGCCTCGTCGTCTATGACTTCTATGACCGGTGGGACGCGTTTCTCGCCCAGATGCAGCCCTGGGTCGCCAGCGGCGCGCTGCGCATTGCCGAGGATGTCGCCCACGGGCTGGAAGCGGCTCCAGCCCTGTTCCAGAAGCTGATGGAAGGCCGTCACATCGGCAAGGCTCTGATCAGCCTGACCTGACCGGCCAGGCGGCTCTGGATCAGAGCCGCACCTGACCCTTGCTGATCCGCTCCAGCGCGGCTGCATCGACCGGCACATAACCACCAGCCTCCGGATCAAGCCACAGCACCGGCTCCCCGCTGGTGTTGGCCGGATCGAAGCCTTCCTTGACCAGCTCGACCTTGCGGAACTTGAACGTGCCGGTGACCTCGGCTTCTGGCTGCAGGCGCAGGAACAGCGGAATCGCGTAGGATGGCAGCTCGCGCTTCAGGTGGGCCAGCAGCGCCGCATAATCCACTTCACCCTTCACCGTGATCGCGGCCATGCCGGCCTTGCCATCGGCATGGGGAACTGGAACGCCATACACATTGGCCAGCTGGACCCCGTCGAATACCGTGAGCACTTCGGCCACTTCGTTGGTCGAGACATTCTCGCTCTTCCAGCGGAACGTGTCGCCGATCCGGTCCACGAAGTAGAAATAGCCCTCGGCGTCCTGCTTGATCAGGTCGCCGGTGCGGAACCACATGTCGCCCTTCTCGAACACGTCGCGCAGGATCTTCTTTTCGGTGGCCGCCGGATCATTGGCATAGCCCTCGAAGCGGCCCCGCGCATCGGCATCGGTGATCTTGCCGATTGCCTCGCCAGGCTCGCCAAACGGCGCTTTCTCGCAGAAGCCGTCCGCGCCACGGATGGGCTTTTCCTCTTCCACATCAAAGCGGACGATCTCGATATTGAACTTGGACTTCATGTAGGGCGCGATCCGCCCCACGGCCCCCTGGCGGCCCTCCACATTGATGAAGCTCACATTGCCTTCGGTGGAGCCGTAGAACTCCACGATGCGCGGGATCGCGAACCGCTCATCCGCCCGCGCCCATACATCAGGCCGCAGGCCATTGCCGAAGCAGCTCTTCAGCTTGTGCGCCCGCTCCTTGGGATGGGGCGCCTGGGCCACCAGATAGCGGAACAGCTCGCCGATATAGGCGAACACCGTCACGCCATTGTCGGCAATATCGTCCCAGAACTGGCTGGCGGAGAACTTGCGCCGGATCAGCAGCGTGGCGCCAGTGTTGAAGGCAAGGCCAACCCCGCAGATGCCGCCCGTACCGTGATAGAGCGGCAGCGGCACATAGACCGTGTCGCTGTCCTGCGTCCGCGTGCCGACAATGAAGGCGCGGCTCATGCCCTGAGTGCGGATCTGGGTGAGGGTGGCGGCCTTTGGATTGCCGGTCGTGCCGGAGGTGTAGACATAGAGGCAGGCATCCTTGCCGCGCAGATGCTCCCGGTGGCTGCGCGGCGGGCGGCTGACAGGCTGGCCGGCAAGATCGGCATCGAGATCCCGGCCCCCGTCGAGGGCGCCAGCCCCCTCCCCGCCCGTCACCCAGACCGGCACATCACCAACCGATCCCGCCGCGGTCTTCCAGTTGGCAACAAGCTCGCCATCCAGCACCACGGCCTTGGACTTTGCGACGTTCACGCAGTGCGCCAGCGGCCCGCCCTGCAGATTGTGGTTGATCAGTGCCACCACGACCCCGGTCTTGATCAGCCCGTACCAGGCGGCAAGATAGTCCGGCTTGTTGCCCATATAGAGCGCAACCACGTCCCCGGCCTTGAGGCCCTGGCTGAGGGCCCAGTGCGCGAAGCGGTTCGCGCGGCCATCGAACTGGCCATAGGTCAGCCTGGTCCCCTCGAAGATGATCGCCGTCTTGGAGGAGTACCGCTCGCAGGTCGCCTCCCAGTCATCCGCCATCAGGCGGGTTGCATCGGGCTGAAGATCGGCCAGCATCTTCTGGGTCTTCAGAAGCGCCGTGACGTAACCGAATTCCCGCGTCAGCGTGCCGATGAAACTCATGGACCGTCGTCTCCCCGAATACGTGTGTTATTGGCCTTGCTTGACCGTGTGTGTTGCGTGCTGCTGGCGTCCGGGCAAGGCCTGACCTGCGCTAAAGTGCCCGATTTCCCCGAACTGTGATCGGCAGGGCGCACCCGCGCCCCGGAACATGCAACACTCGGGAGAGTTGACCGGCGCTGGCAAGCCTGCACGATGGCGGATGAAGCCGGAACGTCCATGTCCTACCCCTTCGCCGACCTGCCCACGCCAGACCCCAGCACGGATCGCGCCCGCATCTGCGGCGGCTGTACCCTGTGCTGCAAGCTGCCCGCGATCGAATCGCTCGCCAAACCGGCCAATGTCTGGTGCCCGGACTGTGCCATTGGGACCGGCTGCCGGATCTATGCAATACGGCCTGACGTCTGCAGGACGTTCCGGTGCGGTTGGCTGGCAGAGGCGGACATGCCGGAGCACTGGTGGCCAGCCCGCTCGCGGATGATCGTCATGCGCGAAGCGACCCCGCGCCGCCTGTCCGTGCATGTGGATCCAGGCCGCGCCGACGCCTGGCGGGCAGCGCCCTTCATCGACGACCTCGTCGGCTGGGCCACAGACCTTGTGCCGCAGGGCATCCAGGTGGTTGTGCAGGCCCCGCCACGCCTGTTCGGCATCCTGCCAACAGGCCCGGTGGACCTCGGCCAGAGCGCAGTCGGCGGCGAGCTCATTCTCGAAAACCGCCCCGACGCCACCGGCCAGCCCCGCTGGCGCTACCGTCGCTTGCCGCTTACAACGAGTTAAGCTCAGGCCGGAGTAAAGAAACGGGCGCCGCTTGACCGCCGACGCCCGTTTCATGTTGTCTGGATGCGTGAGCTGACAACCTATCGCATGCGGAACGTCGCCGTCAGCGAGTAGGTGCGCCCAACAATGTCGTACTGCCCAGGCAGAGTATTCGCATCCTGTTGCGCACTTCCCATGATCGGCGGTTCGAGGTCGAAAAGATTCCGAACTGCGAAACCAACACGGAAATTCTCGTTGACGAACCAGGTGCCTCCCAGGTCGAAATAGTCATAGGCGTCTATGTGCTGGACGGCTTGAGGATTTGACCCAATGTTGGTCAAGTTCGGGTCAAAAACCGCTCCAATCAGGGCCGAGGTCTCCCCGGTGTAGCGCCAACCAAACCGCAAGGTCAGATCGCCTGCTGTCCAGGCCACCTGAAGATTGGACCTGAATGCCGGGACAGCGCGCACACCTGTACCTGAATCGTTACAAGCTCCGGTGGCAGTACCTGAGCCAGTCACGAAACCGGCCCCGGTCGCGCGCGCGCCTGGAACCGTATAATTTACGCTGAACCGACCCGCGCAATTGTAGATGTTATCTCCCGCGAACGTTTGTCGAATCCACTGATCGACCGTCCCGCCAGTAAAGCTTACATTCACCCGATCACCGGGAACACCGACTGGGAGGGCTGTGTTATAGTAGATCGAGAAATCCCAGCCTGCAGTCTTCAGGAGTGTTATGTTTGTATCCTGCTGGTCAAACGACACAACCTGGCCGGGATTGGACGCGGCCGTCAGCGGATTGCGCGTGATTGCACGGCAAGCCGCGCTATTGGCGTCGCGGAAGATCAAGTAGCAAGCCTGCATGTTCAATGCAGGCGTGATTGTTCCGATCGCGTTATTCAGAGTGATGCTGTAGTAATCCAGCACAATCGACAGCCCCTGGATCGCTGTCGGAGTGAGGACAATTCCGTACGTGTATGTCTCGCCATCCTCTGGCTTGATGTCGGATCTACCACCCTGAACCGCAACCGCATTGTTGATAAACGGAAGACTATCCAGCCCTTCATTGACTAGATAGCCGCCCGTGGTTGGCGCCCCGGTTGCCACGCACAGCGCGACGGGCACTCCGAACCGAGCCGGATCATTGCAATAGTCCACCGGTCGAGCATTTCCTGCGATACCGGGGCGGTTGATCCCCGGGAATAGCTCCCCAATGTTGGCACCACGTACGACCGTCTGCGTGGAACCGCGTAGGCGGACACTGTCATTGAGTTCCCAGTTGAAGCCGAGCTTGCTGGTGTCGTAGTTACCTGCTTGCGAATGCTCGGTCTGGCGGTAGGCAGCTTCAATATCGAAGCCCTTCACGAGAGGTAGATCAGCAAGAACTGGGAGCCTAACTTCAGCGTAGTACTCGGTCAGATCGTAGAAAGCCACAGCACTCCCGCGCGGGGGCTGCGTATGCAAAGTGTCACCAGTTGAAGCACGAGGCCCGAATACAGTGGAGCCCCACTCATCACGCTTTTCGGCACCAACAACCCATGACATGGGCCCGCCAGGCAATTCGAACAAGCCGCTAGTGTCTCCTGTCAGAACAAGAGATAGCACCTCTTGATGTCGATTTCTCTTGTTGAACAATTCGCCGGTATCTCCATTTATCCAGGCAACTGCTGCAGCACTTCCCGAATTCGGGCCGCCGAAAATGTTGAACGGAATACATCCACCGGATGTGTCGGCGCACTGTGCCTGACCGTTTACATTCACAATGTTGATCGCCTGACGGTAGCGGGTACCAGACCCCCAACCAACGCGATAAACCTCTTCGATGTTGACGCCATTCACATAGCTCAGCTCGTAGCTGATGGTGTCGGTAATGTTTCCCTTCAGGCCGATGACATACTGTTGCGAGCGGCGCTCGGTCGTGTCTGTCAGCGGCCCAAACTCTAGCATAGTCCGGTTGACCCGCAGACGCATGGCATCGGTACCAGCCCCAGTTCCTGCCGCGTTCAGGTTCCACTGTGTAGCCAAAGCCGCTGACAGTGCCGCATTTGCAGTGATGAACGGGTTATTCCGCTGAACCAGAACGTCCTGATTCACGCCCTGTCCGTTGGAGCGAACGGGCAGCTGCTGGCTTGTGTTATTGATTACGGTGTACAGACCGCGGCCATAAATGGTCAACCAATCTGTTACCCTGTAGTTTGCAAACAGCGCGTAGTTGGTCCGATCATTGGGATTGGCGAAGGCTTCCAGAAACGAAAAGGATTCAGTTTGCGTCGCTAAACCAGCGCCTGTAAGTAGCGTGCCGGCAGGATTGTAGACAAACAGCGGCGCTGTAGTCGGTGTCGTTGCCGTTGAGGTTGGAAAGCGCTGGAAATTGCCCCCACCAGTGGCAAACGTCGCAAGGGGCAGTCCGGCATCATTGACTTCGGGTACCGCCCATGACCGGTCTGTTCGCAGAATGCCGCCACGCTCAGTGTAGCCGAAATGGCCCATGATGTTGAGACGCTCATCAAAGAGCGCTGTACCGGCAGTGATACCGACTGACACAATCTCAGAATCAGCCCGCGACGACTGACCATATGTTCCGGTGACTTCCAAACCCTCGTAGCTATCGCGAAGAATGAAGTTGGTGACCCCGGCAACTGCGTCGGCACCATAGACAGCCGCCGCACCTCCAGTGAGTGTTTCAATGCGGGCAATGAGCGCATTCGGAATAATGTTCACGTCAACAGAGTTTCGAAATCCATTGGGGACAGCTCTTTGACCATTAACCAGAACCAGAGTTCGGTTCTGACCAAGCCCACGCATATCCAGTGTCGAGGCCCCATGGGACTCAAGCAGTGTCGGGTTCGTGGTCGCACCGTTCGATGGCAGGAAGCTGTTTTGGGTCTTGAGAACTTCATCAATGTCGATTTGACCAGTGGCCTGAATTTCCTCGGCGGTGATCACACGAACCGGCGAAATAGCCTGGTTCGTTCTGGTCGCGATCCGAGAGCCGGTCACAACTACCAAAGCCTCGGCATCAGGGGCCACAGACGCTTCGGCGCGGGCGGTCTGGCTGGTCTGGACAGTCTGCGCCGCAGCGAGGGCCGGCGCGAGGGTAAGGATGGCAGCAAGGCTGGCGGACAGCGCAAGGGCTGTCTTCAGCGGTGTGGTCCGCAGGATCATGGAAAGTCCCCCAAAGGAGCCGGTGACCGGACGTAGGTCCGATGCCCGGAATTTGTATGCGAGCCTGCGCCTTAGCCGCATCGCCTGTCGTTAGGGAAGTCAGGGGGCGCACAAAACCTGCCGCCCCCTCTGAAAACAGGATCGCCTTGCGACGATTTCGCCACACAGGCGCCGCAGAACAGAGAGACGGTGAAACCTGCCGCCTATCCTATCCAGCAAGAGCCAGCCATACCGGCATGGTCAGGGCCGCGACGACTGTGGTGCAGCTGACCAGGACCGCCATCAGGGATGCATCGCCGCCCATCTCCCGCGCAAGCATATAGGACGCAGCGGCCGTCGGCGTGACCGCGACAGCGGTTCCCAGCGGCGAGGCGCCCAGCAGCACGGCCCATCCCCAGGCCAGAGCCGGGAGCACGAGCAGCTTGGCGCTGACCCCGGTCACCAGGTGCCAGAGGACCCGGGACAGACCCTGGGACGAGAGAGCCGCGCCGAAGCACACCATAGTGGGTCCACGTGCCTTGACGGCGCCAACCGACTGATCGACATCCCAGCCATGATCACGACCGACATCCCGTCCAGCTCGCCTCGCTCTTCCCTCGGCTTCAGCCTTGCCCGACCCGGGCAAGAGGCGTTCGCGCGGCTGGTGGCTGTCTTGAGCGCGGAGGAGCGGCGGGTGCTGCTCGAGCACGGAACCGAGCATCCGTTCTGTGGCACCCTGCTGGATAACAAGCTGGACGGCACCTATTGCTGCCGGGTCTGCGGACTGCCGCTGTTTTCATCGCAGGCCAAGTTCAACTCCGGCACCGGCTGGCCCAGCTTCTGGGCGGAGGTGGATCCCGATCACGTACGTCGCATCATCGATCGCAGCCACGGCATGGTGCGCACCGAAATCCGCTGTGCCCGCTGCGACAGCCATCTGGGCCATGTGTTCCCGGACGGCCCTCCCCCCACGCGGGAGCGCCACTGTCTGAATTCGATCGCGATGCACTTCGTGGCGCAGGCCGAGCCTCTGCCCGACTGGCTCGGCCTTGGGGCTCCGGAAGGGGTTCCAGCTGGATTTTGAGGCTGAAGGGCCGGATTTGGTGGGTGAGTGCAGCTTTTGACGGCCCCACCGGTGCGGCTTATGCACCGGCGCTTGCGCCGCGAGCGCAGCCGGTCAGGACAGGTACTGTGGACGCCAATCGCTATTTCTTCTGTGCCATCGGTGGCAGCGGCATGCTCCCGCTGGCGCTGCTTGTCCGCGCGCGCGGTGCCGCCGTGGATGGCTCGGACCGGGACTTCGATCAGGGGCGTGCTGCGGCCAAGAGGGCTTTCTTGCGGAGCAAGGGCATCGGCATCTTCCCGCAGGATGGCTCGGGTGTGACAGGCGCCGATGGCCAGGTGCTGGTGATGTCGGCTGCGGTCGAGCCACAAGTGCCAGACCGGGCGAAGGCACGGGCTCTGGGGCTGGCGGAAGTGCCGCGCGCGACGCTGCTGTCCGGGCTGTTCAACGCCGCTTCTGTCCCGGTGGCGGTGGCTGGAACCAGTGGCAAGTCCACCATCACGGCGATGACTGGCTGGATCCTGCATGCCACCGGCCACGCCCCCACCATCGTCAATGGCGCGGTTATGGTGAACTTCCGCCAGTCGGACCAGCCGTTCGCCAGTGTAGTGCCGGGGACCGGGCCGCACTTCGTGGCAGAAGTGGACGAGAGCGATGGCTCCATCGCGCTCTACAATCCGGCAGTGGCGGTGCTGTCCAACATCAGCCTCGATCACAAGAGCCTGGAGGAGCTGAACCAGCTGTTTGGCGACTATCTGGGGCGCGCGGGCAGTGTGGTGGTCAATGCCGACAGCCCGGAGGTGATGGCGCTGGCTGGTGCTGTGGCAGGCAAGCCGGTGCGGCGCTTCTCCATCACCGGCGCCCCGGCGGAGCTGAGCGCGCGTCAGGATGCGGGCGGAGGCTGGCACGTCAGGCTGGACGATGGCAGCGACATGCCGATGGTCCTGCAGGTATTTGGCGCCCACAATGTCTCCAATGCGCTGGCAGCGATCGCGACCTGCGAGGCGCTGGGGGTGGATCGGGCCCAGGCGGTCGAGGCGATGGCCGGGTTTGCCGGGGTCGCGCGGCGGATGGAGCTGGTGGCGAGCCCGCATGGCATCCCGGTCTATGACGATTTCGGCCACAACCCGGACAAGATCGGCGCCACCTTGCGCGCGCTGCAGGCCCGGCACGGCCGGGTGCTGGCTCTGTTCCAGCCGCATGGGTTCGGACCAATGGCGCATATGGGCGTCGAGCTCGCCGAGATGCTGCGCACAACCTTGCGGCCCGAGGACCGCCTGTGGCTGACCGAGCCGGTCAATCGCGGCGGCACAGTCAAGACCAACATGGTAGCACGCGAGATGCCCGCGCAAGTCGGGCCGCATGTGGGCTTTCTGGATGACCGGGACGGATTTGCAGCGGTTGTGGCGGGCCACGCCCAGCCTGGCGATGCGGTGGTGGTAATGGGTGCGCGCGACGATACGCTGAGCGATCTTGCACGGTCTGTGGCAGCGGCGCTGGACGCTGCTCCCGTGACAGGCTGAAGGCCGCGCAGCCCATGCGGATCGCCATCATCGCCCCAGCCCGGCGGATCGACACCGACACCGCCGCAAAACTTGCGGCATGCGTAGCTGCCAGTCCCTATGCCGGGGCTGTTGAGCTGGTGATCGATCGGCGCTGCTTTGACAGCCACGGCCACTTTGCCGGGCCCGATGCCAGCCGGACAGCGGCGTTTCTGGAGGCGGCCAATGATCCGGACATCGACGCGATCTGGTTTGCCAGGGGCGGCTATGGCTCGGCGCGACTGTTGTCTGCGCTCCAGGACGGACTTGGGCCGGCGGCGCGGAACAAGACCTATCTGGGCTATTCCGATGGCGGTTTCCTGCTGGCGGCGTTGACGCGGATGGGTATCGGGCGCTGTGTTCACGGGCCGATGGTGGCAGATATCAACCGGGCCGGTGGCGAGGCGGCGGTCCTGCGCGTGCTTGGCTATCTCACCGGGCAGGACATGAGCGGGCTGGAGCCGGGCCTCGCCGCCCATCCTGGTCCGACGCTGGCGTTCAATCTGACTGTGCTGCGCTCCTTGCTGGCCACCGACTTTCTCCCATTGTCCGATGGCGCCACGCTCCTGCTGGAGGATGTGGGCGAGTATGACTATGCGGTGGACCGTTCGATGTGGCAGCTGACCCGGTCAGACTGGTTTGCGCGCCTCGCCGGGGTCCGGCTCGGGCGGTTTTCGGCGCCCGTGGAGAATGATGTGGCGTTCGAATATGGTCAGTGCGAAGCCGCGCGCCACTGGATCGGCACCACCGCTGTCCCCATCCTGTCAGACGCTGATATAGGTCATGACGCCGACAACCGGATCGTGCCCTTCACGGTCTGAACATTACCGCCGGGGTGCGGCCAGCGCATCCAGCTCGGCGACATAGTCATCGATGGCGCGGGCGGTGGCTTGCATCTGGTTGCGGCGGAAGCCCGGGTCGCGCAGGCGCCGCTCGTCATCCGGGTCGGTCATGAAGCCCATTTCCAGCAGCACTGCCGGTACCGTGGGCGACAACAGCACGAAGAAACCGCCCGGCGGTGCGAGGAACCGGTGAGCGGACCAACCGGGCGCAGCCGGTCGATCAGCATCTCGGCAAAGGCGGCGGACTGGTTCTTCGTATCGCCGCTGGGTCATGTCGCGCAGGATGTCGTTGAGGCGCGGATCGTCAGAGCGGTTGGAGGGGGCAATGGTCCAGTTCTCGTTGTTGAGCAGACGGCGGGAGCGTTCTCCCCCCTCTTCGGACAGGGTGTAGACTGTTGCCCCTTCGATATCCGCGCGCGGAGCAGCATCGGCATGCAGCGACAGGAACAGATCGGCGCGGGCTCTCCCGCGCAATCACGATCCGCCGCTCCAGCGGGATGAACACATCGTGTCGCGGTCATCACCCCACCCGGTAGCGGGGGTTACGGGCAAGAATATCGCGCAGGGCAAGACGCTCGCCAGCGTCATCTGTTTCTCGTGGGTCTGGCCAGAGGCACCCGGAGCGCCGGGGTCGCGCCCGCCATGCCCCGGATCGATCACGATGGTAAGGCGCCGCGGCGATGGCGTGCCGGGCCGCTGCGGGGCGGGCGGGCCGGCGTCGGTGCGGGGCAAGACGAACCGTGACCGGGGCAGACTGGCGGAAGTCGGCGATGTGGGCGGGCACCAGCTCCAGCCGCAGGAACCGGCCGCAAGCCCGGTTTCGATCCGGTGCGCACTCACCCGCACCGCATCGGACAGGTCCAGCACCACCCGCGATTCCAGCTCCGACTTCTGCGCCCACCGCACCCGCTGCACCAGCCCCGGAGCCGTCGCGCTGGCCGTTGTCGCCGCCACCCATCGCGAAATCCACCCGGTCCAGATCGACCACAAGGCGAAGCCGTCGGATCGGTCAGGCCGAAGAAGCGATACCCGATATCCCGCTCCAGCCGCATCCGCACCACAGTCGTGGCGCCTTCGGTGGTGATGTCGAGGTCAGTCAGGCGCGGCAGGCGCTCGCCCGCCACGCGCGGAGCGGGCTGGCTGTCTGGGCCTCTGCCTGCCCGAAGCTCAAGGCCAGCGCGGTGATCCCGCCAGCCAGCACCACGGCCAAAGAGCCAGCGCTCCCAGCAGCCAGCCGCGCATAGGCACAAGGCGCCTGCGGCGGGGTTTCTGGGAGGGCATTCGGGTTCCGACATGACTCGGGCCTGCTTCGCTTGCCGCGACAGCCTCCCCCTAAGCCGACTCGCGCCAGTCTAGGAATCCCGACCCTTGCTAAGTCTGAAACAGACACACGGCGGCCAGCCCCGGGGGACTGGCCGCCGCACTGTGCCTCGGTTGAAGCTGGACCGGGTGTCTCAGTCCGCGAGATTGCGGTTGCGCGTCTCGGGTACGAAGAACAGACCGATCACAAGGGTGATGCCCGCAATGATGATCGGATACCACAGGCCCGTATAGATGTTGCCGGTAGCCGCCACGATCGCGAAGGTGATCGAGGGCAACAGTCCGCCAAACCAGCCATTGCCGATGTGATAGGGCAGCGACATCGAGGTGTAGCGGATATTGGTGGGGAACAGCTCCACCAGCGCCGCTGCAATCGGGCCATAGACCATCGTCACATAGAGCACGAGCACCGTCATGATCGCGATCGCCAGTGGCATGTTGATCGAGGCTTTGTCGGCAGAGGCCGGATAGCCCGCAGCCTTCAGGGCATCGCCAACACGGGCCTTGAATGCATCCTGGGCAGCCTTGGCCTCGTCACCGGTCAGGGCTTCGCCCTCATAGGAGGCGATTGCGGTCTCGCCGATCATAATTTGCGCCACCGATCCGGCGGCAGCCGACTGATTGGTGTAGGAGAATAACCGGCCTTGGACAGGTAGCTCTTGGCGATGTCGCAGCTTTGCAGGAACTTCGCCTTGCCCACCGGGTCGAACTGCGCGGCGCAGGCGCCCGGGTCTGCCACCACCGTGATCGGCGCGGTGGCCTGAGCGCGGGCCAGGGCCGGGTTCACCGCCGAGGTCAGGGCCTGGAACAGCGGGAAGTAGGTGACGATGGCCAGAGCCAGCCCCGCCATGATGATCGGCTTGCGGCCAATCTTGTCCGACAGCCAGCCAAAGAACACAAAGCCTGGTGTGGCGATCGCCAGCGAGATGGCCACCATGGTGTAGGTGGTCAGCCCGTCGACCTTCAGCATTTTCTCGAGGAGGAACAGCGCGTAGAACTGGCCCGTGTACCAGACCACGCCCTGCCCCATTACGAGGCCGAACAGCGCCAGAAGCACGATCTTCAGGTTCTTGCCGTTGCCGAACGCATCGGCCAGCGGCGCCTTGGAAGCTTTGCCGGAAGCCTTCATGTCCTTGTAGACCGGGCTTTCCTCAAGCTGCATCCGGATCCACAGCGACACGCCAAGCAGCAGGACGAGAACAGGAATGGCACCCGCCAGCCCCACGCGATGAAGCTCTCCTCGCCCAGCAACAGGGCGGGTCACACCGATCACGCCCAGCGCCATGAACAGGCCAAGGGTCGCGGTGGTCTGGATCCAGGAGGTGTAGAAGCCGCGCTTGCCGTCCGGGGCATGCTCGGCAACATAGGTTGCCGCCCCGCCATACTCGCCGCCCATCGCCAGGCCCTGCAGGAGCCGCAACACGATCAGGATGATCGGAGCGAGGATGCCGATCTGGGCATAGGTTGGCAGAAGGCCGACCAGGAAGGTTGCCACGCCCATCACGCCCATGGTGACGAGGAAGGTGTATTTGCGGCCGACAAGGTCGCCCAGCCGCCCGAACACCAGCGCGCCGAACGGACGCACCACAAAGCCGGCCGCGAACGCCAGCAGCGCAAAGATGAAGGCCGTGGTCTGGTTGATCCCGGGCGCTTCGAAGAAGTGTTTGCCCATGATCGCGGCCAGAGTGCCGAAGAGGTAGAAGTCATACCACTCGAAGACGGTGCCGAGCGACGAGGCGCCGATCACCATCTTGTCGTTCTGCTTCCTGACGCCGTTTCCGGGGCCGCACCGGTACTGGTAAAGCTCATTTTCTCCTCCCCATTCCGGCCAATGGCCGGACCGATGCAGGCCCTTGCCTGCGGCATCGCGCGCTGAACTTCTGTCAGCGCCGAACTGGTGCGGCTCAGAAGCCGCGCTTGGCCACGAAGTGCAGCCGTTCGAGGCTGCCATCCTGGCCATTCAGAAGCTCGCGCTCGCCGCGCCGGTACTCGATCCCGAAATCGGTGCCGGGGATTGGCGAGAAGAACAGGTTGGCGAACACGCTCCAGCTGCTCTGGCTGGCCGTAGCTGCCGACAGGAGCGGGTTGAGATCGCCCTCCTGCCAGGAGACGCCGAGATTGGTGCGGGTGCGCGAGCCGAGCTTGAACTTCGTCGCCACCACTGCAGCGGTCAGCGGGATGGCTTCCAGCCGCGCTCCGCCAGTCGAGACGGCATAGGCGTCCGGAATGAGGCCGATGCCGACATAGCGCCCGATCCCCTCCCCGGTCGTCAGCATGAAGCGCACATCGTGGACGTTCTGGGCCCCGAATGGCACCCGGCCACTGACCGACAGGCCCCAGCCGCCCGTGCTCTCATCGAAACCGGGCTGCTCCAGGGTCAGCTGTCGGGCGATGAAGGCGAGCGAGAAGGTGGAGGCACCGTGCGTCAGATTCAGCCGGGCAATGGCATCGGGCAGGAAATCATCGTCCTGGCCACCGCTCGGCAGCGTGCCCACGCCCTGGATCACGGTCTCCGGATTCTCGAGGGCAAACTGCCAGGTGAGCGCGTCGCTGACCTTGTGGGTGTAGCGCACCATGGGCTGGCGCACGAACACGGTGCCATCGGTCGGGCCGATGAAATCGGTGGTTTCGGGCAGAACGGCGGTATTCTGGAACGTAGTCCAGTCCTGCCCGAACTGCCAGTTGTCATAGACGAGGAACGCGCGCCGGACGCCGAGATTGTAGGCGTTGGAGACGTTCTGGGTCCCCTGCGTGCCCGCCGCGGAGTTGAAATCCATCTCAACCGTTGCCGACAGGGTGTGACCCTGCACCTGCGGCGCCACAGTCAGAACCAGCCGGGTCTGCTTGGCATGGCTGTTGAGGCGCGCATCCTCGGCAACTCCGCCGACGGGCGTGGCGGAGGGCACATAATACTCCCGCGAGGTGGTCCCGCCCGCAACGGTCGCTGGCGCCGGGCCATCATTGAAGCGGGTGAGCAGCGCTTCGGCCTTGAGGAAGCCGGACAGACGCACCGTGCCGTTGGCGGCGCGGAATCCCTCCGGTGCTGGTGTGGCGGCGCGCTGCTCAAGCGCTGCGACCCTGGGCTCGATGGTGGCGGGGGTGGATGTGGCAATCGCCTGGTTTTCCAGCTGGCCGCGCAGTCGCGTGACCTCGGCCTCCAGCGCAGCGAGCCTTGCCTCCAGCGCGCTGGTATCCTGGGCAGCAGCGAGTGCCGGTGCACCGCAAGCAAGCAGGAGCGCGATGATCGCTGTTGATGTATGTTTGTGAAGGTTCATGCCCTTCTTCCTCCCCAAAGAACGCAACAGATCATGGCGCTTGGCACGCTCTACTTGACAGAAGGCACGACGACGGGGGCGGAGAAGCTAAGTCTTCTCTCGCCAACGCGCAGGCACTGCTGTGACGTTGGCAACTTCTTTCAAATCCAGTTTCGGGGCAATGGGAGAACCACTGTTCTGCGATGCGTCATGTTGCCTCACAGAATTGTGATTGCTTGTTGATACTGATGAAGGGCAAACAGGACGGCACAAGGGAAGCCAGCCCGGACCCGGTCAAGATGGCCACAGAGCCAGCCCGCCGGATCAACCGCATCGCATCAAGGCGCAGGCCTTGAAGCAGACAACGAGTGGAGGAAACCGATGTCGGACACGATTGCGCCCCCGGCGGGCTTCGCAAATGCTGCGACCCTCGACTGGGCTGGCTACCAGGCGAAATATCTGGCTTCGATCAACGATCCGGAGGCGTTCTGGTCCGAGGAAGGCAAGCGGCTCGACTGGTTCCGCCCCTATACCAGGGCCAAGGACACCTCGTTCCATGAGGCCGATTTCGGCATCCGCTGGTTCGCTGACGGCCAGCTCAACGTGTCACACAACTGCATCGACCGGCATCTGGACGCCCGCGGCGACAAGACGGCAATCATCTGGGAGGCGGATGATCCAGATACGAGCCGCCACATCAGCTATCGCGAGCTGCACGAGGAAGTGTGCCGGATGGCGAATGTCTTCAAGTCGTTGGGCGTTCAGCGCGGCGACCGGGTGACGATCTATCTGCCCATGATCCCGGAGGCGGCCTTTGCCATGCTGGCCTGCACCCGCATTGGTGCGATCCATTCCATCGTGTTTGGCGGCTTCTCGCCCGACAGCCTCGCCGGGCGGATCCAGGATTGCGATTCAAAGCTCGTGATCACGGCCGATGAAGGTCTGCGCGGCGGGCGCAAGGTGCCGCTCAAGGCCAATGTGGATGAGGCGCTGACCCACTGCACTAGCGTGGAAAGCGTTGTCGTGGTGGCCCGGACTGGCGCGGATGTGGTGATGGTGGCCGGGCGCGATCATGCCTATGGCCCGCTGCGCGATGCCGCTTCCACCGACTGCGCGGCCGAAGTGATGGACGCCGAAGACCCGCTGTTCATCCTCTACACCTCGGGGTCGACCGGCAAGCCGAAGGGCGTGGTGCACACCACCGGCGGCTATCTGGTGCATGCCTCGATCACCCACCAATATGTGTTCGACTACCGCGAGGAGGATGTGCACTGGTGCACGGCCGACGTGGGCTGGGTCACCGGGCACACCTACATCGTTTATGGACCGCTCTCGAATGGCGCCACCACCGTGATGTTCGAGGGGGTGCCGACCTGGCCCGATGCCTCGCGCTTCTGGCGGGCGATCGACAAGCACAATGTCACGGTCTTCTACACCGCACCGACCGCACTGCGCTCCTTGATGCGCGAGGGCGATGCGCTGGTGAAAGACAGCTCCAGCCGCAAGAGCCTGCGGCTGTTGGGCTCGGTGGGAGAGCCGATCAATCCGGAAGCCTGGCTCTGGTATCACCGGGTGGTGGGCGACGGGCGCTGCCCGATCGTCGACACCTACTGGCAGACCGAGACTGGCGGGGTTCTGATCAGCCCGCTGCCCGGCGCCATTCCGATGAAGCCGGGATCGGCCACTTTGCCCTTCTTCGGGGTTCAGCCTGCGCTGGTGGATGCCGACGGGATGTTCCTGCAGGGCGCGACCTCCGGAAACCTCGTCATCAAGGACAGCTGGCCGGGCCAGATGCGCACGGTCTACAATGACCACCGCCGCTTCTTCGAAACCTACTTCAGCGCCTACAAGGGTCTCTACTTCACGGGCGACGGCTGCCGCCGGGACGAGGATGGCTATTACTGGATCACCGGTCGGGTCGATGACGTGATCAACGTCTCCGGCCACCGGATGGGTACGGCGGAAGTGGAGAGCGCTCTGGTGGCCCATGCCAAGGTGGCCGAGGCTGCCGTCGTTGGTTATCCGCACGATATCAAGGGACAGGGCATTTACGCCTATGTCACCCTCAATGTCGGTGAGACGGGCGATGAGGCCCTGCGCAAGGAGCTGGTCGCGCACGTCCGCCACGAGATCGGGCCGATTGCCTCGCCGGACAAGATCCAGTTCGCCCCCGGCCTGCCCAAGACCCGCAGCGGCAAGATCATGCGCCGCATCCTGCGCAAGATCGCCGAAGACGACTTCAGCTCCCTCGGCGACACCTCCACCCTGGCCGACCCCAGCGTGGTCGACGACCTGATCGCAAACCGCCAGAACCGGCAGTCCTGATCCGCCTCTTCCGCCAAGTCGCATTGCGCCTGAAAGGGCTTAACGCGCTCTAACCGAGCAAATCGATCAGGCTGACTTGGTGGACTGTACCCGGCACAGACAATGCCTGATGCGCCGGCAAACACTCGACCTGTGACCAGGTGCCAGTCTCAGCTTGCGCGCCACCATGAACATGAACCTGGCGGCGCGCTGCATCGATCACCCAATAGGTCTGGATGCCATGGCGGGCATAGATGGCCGCCTTGGCTCCAAGGTCCTGGGTCAGGCTTTCAACCGCAATCTCGACCAGGAGCAGGACATCTCCACCCCGGACGCTCTCTGGCAACAGCGCATCGCTATGCACCATGATGTCCGGCTCAGGCGCGTCGTGGTCACTCAGATACAGGGTGGCTTCAATGGCAACGGCAAGATCAAGCGGCAAGCGTGACTGAAGCCAACGTCCCAGGCGGCGCTTGACGATCTCGTGGTCGTTCTTCTTGGCAGCCATCGTGACAAGCTCTCCTGCCAGAAGCTCAACCTGCCCGTCCTGCAGGACGCCAGCATCCTGCATGGCAAAGACATCGGCCACCGTGAAGCGGCGGCGCGGCAGCGTCAGGGCATCGACGCCAGTCGAGGCATGGCGGGCATCCATAGGCGCGAGCCTATCAGAACAGGCCGGGGCGGGAAAGGCGCGTCAGGCCGGGGCCTTGACGGCGCCGATCACGTGCCAGGCGGCCTTGCGACCGTAGTCTTCCTGACCGTTGTCCTTGGCTGCTTCGGGAAACACCTCAGGATCGACAATGGCGGCCACCCCGCCATGCACCAGCCGCTCCCGCTCGAACCCGGCATCCACCATTGCCTGATCCAGGTCCAGCTCGTGCATCTTCGTCCAGAATGGCTCGTTGTTGTAGAACGCATCCCAGTCGCGCATCGCCTGCTCGAACAGGGCCATGCCCGCATCATATTGCGGCTGCTCCACATGCAGCACCATGCCGCCAGGGGCCAGAAGCCGCCAGGTTTCAGCGAAGATCTTCGGCATCGAGGCATAGGACGTCTCGTGCAGGAACATGCACGAATGGATCAGATCGAAGCTGCCATCGGCAAGGTCTTTCAGGTCCGACACATCGCCCTGCACGAAGGTGACGTTCTCGATCCCCAGCGTCTTGGCGCGCGCCAGACCATAGCGCAGCATCGGCGCACCGACATCGACGGCCACCACCTCAGCCTCCGGAAACGCCTCGGCAATCGGCAGCACATTGTGGCCAAGCCCGGCGCCCAGATCGAGGATCCGCTTCGGCTTCAAGTCCGGCAAATTCTTCTGGACCCACGCCGCAATCGCCTTGCCGCCACCGTCATTGTAGCGGCCCAGCATCCCGCCGGTGGTGGCGAAAATGCCGACATCATAGTTGCAGGCCCCAGTCACATCGCCGCTGGTGACTTCGGTATGGTAGCTGCCCGGCATGCAGTGATGGTCGATGGCGCTGACATAGCGCGGCAGGCCTACGGAAGGATCGAGTTTCAGGCGCGGGTCGCCTTGGGTCAGGTCTGCCGCGCGCGCATTGAGCACATCGGCCTGGCGCAGCGTCACCCACCGACCGGCCTGCTGGCGGCTTTCCATCGTCGCGCGGCGCAGCATCGACCACCACTGGAACATCGGATCACGGGTCAGCGCCTTGCGCACTTCGTGCCGGTCGGCAAACGGGCGGCCCTGGGCGCGGGTGAAGGCAGGCTCCACCCGGGCATCGAACGCTTCCTTCACGCCGGGCATCACCTTGGTCGACAGATGCCGGTTCATGTGAGCCAGGAAGTTGAACCGCGCGATCTCGTCATGCGTTGTCTGCGCATACATGCCGTGGCGCCCGACAACCCGATAGTCCGGCGGGCCGTCATAAGCGCGGGCGGGCGGAGCGGCGGTGGCAGGATCGGCGTCATAGGCCATGGAGGCGCATCCTTCGCACAAGATGGGTCTTGCCCTGTCAGGCAAGGACGAATGATATATCCTTTGACCAGACCAGCGCCAGACGCAATCCTGTCGCAGGTCACAAGCGCGTGGACATCCCATTCGTCCGCGCAGCACAGGATAGCACGGGAGCAGGCACGATGGCAGGACGGTTTGCGGGCAAGACAGCGGTGGTCACCGGATCGGGGCGCCGCAAAGGGCTTGGCGAGGCAATCGTGCGGCGCCTGGCGTCGGAGGGTGCAAACATCGTCCTGTCAGACATCGGCCGGCCCCGCGATGCGGCGACCGGAGCCGAGCATATCGGCCAGCTCACTGAAATGCAGGAGATTGCTGCCGAGATCGCCGCCCTCGGCGTCGGGGTCACCACCAAGGACTGCGACGTGCGCAATCCTTCCGAAGTCGATGCCCTGGCCCAGCACGCGGTCGATACGTTCGGGAGCCTCGATATCTGGGTCAACAATGCCGGGATCGGCTATATCATGAAGCCTCTGCTGGAGGTCTCCGAGGCGGACTGGGATGCGGTGATCGACGTCAATCTGAAGGGCTGTTTCTTCGGGGTGCAGAGCGCGGCGCGGCGCATGATCGCGTCCGGCAAGGGCGGGCGGATCATCAATATCGCCAGCCAGGCCGCCAAGAGCGGCTTTCCCCATGCCCAGGCCTACACCTCGTCGAAGCATGGCCTTGTCGGCCTGGCCCGCTCCGCCGCCGTGGAGCTCGGCGCCCACAAGATCACGGTCAACAACGTCTGCCCCAACCATGTGACCACCGGCCTTGGCGCCTGGCAGAACGAGTACTTCTCCAAGGTGGTCGGAGCCGCCTCGGTGGAGGAGTATCTGAAGGCAATGGCCGCACGCATCCCCCTCGGCCGCCCCGGCCTGCCAGAGGACACCGCCGCCGCCGTCGCTTTCCTGTGTTCGGACGATGCGGTCTATATCACGGGCGAGAGCATGAACGTTTCGGGCGGCGAGGAACCGCACTGACACGCGCCACTCGTCTTACCGGCCAGGTGCATTGTTCGCGCCCAGCACCAGAAACCGGGCCTCATGCGGCAGGACGCCGGTGCGGACCCAGTGGGCGGCAATGTCGAACTGTCGCGGGCTGAAGACCATGGAGCCCTGGGCAACCGGGTCCGGCCCAGCGGGCCTTGCAGGCTCGATCAGCCCATGGTCGGCTTCGGGAAACACCACGACCGAGACCGGGTGGTGTGCCTGTTGCAGGTCGCGCAGGACTGACTGCGTGACATCGCCTGGCGCCTGCTGGTCCTTCCCGGCGAGCAGCCAGAGCTGGCGAATTCCAAGCCGGGTCAGCAGCGGGGCAGGCTCATGGTCGAAGGTCAGGCCCTGGGCGAGGGCTGGGCCATGGGTCCGGATATCCTCGGAGGAAAACCGCAGGAACAGGCCAGTGTAGGAGCGTGGCGCGATGGCGGCCAGCCAGGGCGCATCCGCATGGGCGGCCTTGAACGCTTCAAGCTGCGCAAATCCGTCTTCCAGATTGGAGCGCACGATGGTCTCTGTGATGGAGGTGAGTATCCGCGCCTGCGCCAGCACATCGGCGCCATAACCGGCCTGGCGCAATTGCAGCTCGACCAATGCCTTGTCCTGGCCAATCGGACTTTCAGCAAGACCAAAGGCGGTGATCACGAAATCCACCGGGGTCAGGGTCGCGGCGATCGGCCCGACCCAGCCACCCTGACTGGCACCCATCAGCCCGACGCGTGCCACCTGCGGCGCCATCCGCCGCGCCGCCTGAACCGCTGCGGCGGTATCGCGGGCGCGGGCGTGAAAGTCAGAAGTCAGGGCGCCGCCCGAGCCACCGGTTCCGCGCTTATCATAGACGAACACCCCGATGCCACGCCGCGCGAGCTCGTAGGTCCAGGTCGCATCATCCGTCGACGGATTGTTGTTCGAGCCTTCGATCCACACGACCAGAGCCTCTGCATGCCCGCCCGGCGGCAGCACGAGCCGACCATGCAGGGAAATGCCATCGCTGGTGAAGGTGGTGTCCCGCTGGATCAGGCCGAGCCTGGTGCCAGTTGCGGAAATCCCACCGCGGGTGATGGCCACGGTACCGGTGGCACAGGGGGCGAATGCCAGGGTAACCGCATCATCGCCAAACACGCCCGGCGCGCGCTCCTGCGCCGATCCAAAGGCGCCACTGTCCAGCACATAGCCGAGAGTACGGGTCGCACCTGCCGATCCGGTCACCGTGACGAACCGCCCGTCAGGCAGTGCATAGGCGCCCAGGTGACAGCGCAGGTCTGCCGCAAGCCGGGTCTGTGTCACCGCATCCAGGACTGGTGGAGGGGCAGCAGTGGCGGACGCGAACAGAGCAAGCGCTTCGAGGATCATGGCGGGGCCCCAGGGTGCATGCACCGCCCGACAGCCGGGCCTTGCAGATGCATCCGGAACGCCGCCGCCTGTCACGACAGATGCAGGCCACTGCAGTTGCCTTGACCCGGCGCGCCGCGATCCCTAGCTGACAGCAATACCCAAAGCCCCGGAGCGGCCCCAATGAGCGACATCCAGAGCACCATCGACACCATGGTGAAGAGCAATGACGTGGTGCTGTTCATGAAGGGCACTGCCCGGATGCCGATGTGCGGCTTTTCCGGTACCGTGGTACGCATCCTGGATCACGTTGGCGTCGACTTTGTGGACGTGAATGTGCTGGCCAGCGAGGAAATGCGGCACGGCATCAAGGAATACACCAACTGGCCAACCATCCCGCAGCTCTACGTCAAGGGCGAGTTCATCGGCGGCTGCGACATCGTGCGCGAGATGTTCGAGACCGGGGAGCTGAAGCAGGTCCTGGCCGAAAAGGGCGTGGTCGCCGTCGCCTGAGCTGCTGTCGGGTAGGCTGGATCAGGCGCTAGCCGCAGACTTCTGGCCCACGCGCGCTGAAGCGCGACCACTCGACAGCACTACGGCCCGCCCCAGCGGGGTAATGCGGCACACAAGCCAGTGCGGCTTGAGCGGATTGTCGAACCACTGTTCGGCTGTGCCATGCTGGAGCGCCGCCTGGATCAGGGCGCGCGGAACAGGCGCGCCATCGGTCGCAAACAGGGGCAGCCGTCCGCCGGGCTGGTCCAGCCCGCGCCGCAACCAGGCCCGTTCTGCCTTGCTGACCTTGCCCATCTGAGCCCTCTCTGGTGACGCCCTGCCCTATACGCCCCTTGGGGTAAACGAGCGGTGCCGCAACAGCCGCTTGGCGCACAAATTGCAGCAGCTGTGGCGGGACTGACGGGCACGGCACCCACATCTGCAACCCAGCTTGTATCCACCGGGCAGGCGGTGCAAGGACTTTTCGGGTGTGCGGGTGTCGGCCTTGGTCAGGCAGGCAGGGTGCGTGGGTTTGGGATGTCGGACAGCGAGGACAAGGACAGCGGCGAAGCAGAGGCACGGCCCGTCCGCGCCTATGATCGTGCGCGCCCCCGCACCGAGATCGAGATGGCGCCAGCCGAGGATGGCAAGCGCCCGATCGTCTTCCAGAGCACCGACGAAGTCACGGACGCCGATAGTGCCACCGGCCAGCGCGTGCGGGTGCGCCGGGCCAAAGTGGGGCCGCCCTGGATCCTGATTTCCTCGCTGCTTGTCGCCGCGATCTGGGTAGCGGGCGCAGGCTTGGTGTTCGCGCGCGAGCATGGCGCAACGGGCACCGATCTGCAGGCGCTGTTCGCACTCACCGTCCAGGTTCTTGGCCCGGCTGCCTTTGCGGTCCTGGCTGGGTTCATGGGCGAGGGGATTGCGCGGTCCAACCGTGAGGCCATGCGGCTTGCCGCTGCTGCGCGGCGCATGATGGAGCCGGACCGGACGGGCGAGGGCGCTGTGCGTCTGGCGGGGCGGGCAGTGGAAAGCGAGATCCGGCGACTGGAAGGCGCGCTGGAGACCGTCTCCACCCGGATTGGTGACCTCGAAAGCCGGGTTGGCGAACGTGCCCGGCAACTGAGCGATGCAGGCACAGCCGCGCGCGACGGGGCCGGAGCGCTGGTCCGCACCATGGAGGACGAGCGCGCCCGCCTCGATGCCCTCGTGCGCGCCCTCACCGACCTCACCAGCACTGCCAGCCGCAGCACCCAGGCCGCCGCCGCCGGCCTCGATGACCACGCCACCCATCTGACCGCTGCCACGGAGCGGATGACCCGCAGATCTGCCGAGGCAGCCGATGCCGCCCTCGAGGCAGCTGACCGGCTGGATGCGGCCGCGGCCCGGGCCAGCGGTGCTGTCGCGCAGCTGGACCAGGCCGCGCAGCGCGGCGAGGCTGCCCTGGCCCGTGCCCACGACATGATGGTGATGGCCCGCATCCGCGCCGATGAAGCCATCACGAGCCTGGCCGGCGTGGTCGAGACCCTGCGCGCTAACGCTGATGCCGCCAACGCCGCAGCCGCTGCCAGCGCCAGCCAGATCGGCGCCAGCACCCAGGCGATCCGCGACCAGAGCCTGATGGCGCTGGACGAGATCCAGGTCATTGCCGAGCAGGCCGGGCGCCAGATCGTGGCGGCGTTGCAGGCCGAATCTGCCGCCGCCGCCCGTGTCGGCCAGGAAACCATCGAGGCTTTGACCGCATCGGCAGCGTCAGTGCGCGGATCGGTGCTGGAGACCCAGGATCTGGTGTCGCTGGCGATCGACACCAACCAGCGCAAGCTCGACAGCCTGCGCCAGGCGACCTTCGACACCGCCCGCGATGCCGACGCCTTCACCGATGCCCGCATCCGCGATGCGCGCGCGCTGGTGGAGCGTTCGGCGGCCATGCTGGACGAGACTGGCGCGCGGGTGGCTGAGCGCTTCCAGGTGGTCGCCGCAGGCGCCGCCGATCAGGCCCGCGTGGTGGAAGACATTCTGGACGGGCTGTCCCGCAAGATTGCTGCCCTGCCGGATGAGGCTGGTGCGCGTGCGGCGGCCCTCGAACAGCTGCTGGCGCAGACCCTGTCGCGGATCAATGACAGCGGCCGCAAGGCTGCCGACGAAGCTGCCAGCCTGGATGAAGCGTTCCAGAACCGGCTGCGCGAAAGCTATACAGCGATGGGCGAGCTGGTGATGCGGCTTGGTGGCGTGGCTGGCCTTGCCGGTGTGTCCCTGCCTGCAACGGCGCCTCCAGACCAGAGCCCGCCTGCCGCCCCGCGCACAGTGACCGCCCCGAGCCGGGCCCGCAGCGAGCCACCCCCGCGCCCGGCAGTCCAGGGCCGTACCGATTCCGCGCCCGTTCCGCAGCCACCAGCCGCCGAACCCCCAGCCCCTGCCGCATCGGCTGCGCCGGAGCAGCCCCCCCCTGCCCCGCCTCCACCGCCTCCCCAGCCTGCGCCCGAACCACTGGCCAGCGCGCCAACCGGGCTGCGCGGACGGATCGAGGAAGCAGCGGCGCCGGAAAAGCCTGCAGACGCAGCGCCCGCACCGTCAGCGCCCACGCCAGACACGCCGCCCGTCACAGAGACAACAAATCCGTCGCCTGGCGCTCAAGACCCCTATGCCGGGATTGCGTTCAGTCGGCCCGAAGGCGCCCAGCCGATGGCGGGAACCAGCTGGCGCTGGCGCGATGTGCTGAGCTCGATCGATTCGGGGGCCGACGCTGGTTCCAGCCCGGAAGCACAGACTCCCGCCCGCAACGAGCCCACCAGTGTCTTGGGCCTTCTGGCGCGGGACCTCGGGCTGGAAACCGCCCTGCCAGACAGTCTCGGCGACCGGTTGAGGGCGCTTGCGGTGCGTGGGCGCGAGCGGGCGAAGGTCGAGGTGCTGGGGCTGGCGCCTGACGTGATCCGGGCGCTGCGCAACCGCTTGCGGCGTGATGCGGACCTGCGCCCGCGCCTGGTACGGTTTGTGGAGAGCCGCCGCGAACAGGCTGCGCGGGGCCGCCTTGGCCTTGAGGAGCTGCGGCTCTATCTCGTTGCCGACGCCTGCCTCGACGAGTGAGACCCGATGGCCGAGAACTTTACCGCCGACGGGCTGCCCGAAGCCCTGCCCGCCCGCTATGCCGAAGTCACCCGGCAGCTTGAAGCGATCATCGCGGGCGAGCCCTCCACCGTCGCGCGCTATGCCACCGCCGTCAGCCTGCTCGCCCAGGCCTTCGGGCCGCGCTTCTTCTGGACCGGCTTCTATCTGGTGGACCCTGACAAGCCGGGCGAGCTGGTGGTCGGACCCTATCAGGGCACGCTCGGCTGCCTGCGGATCGCCTTCGGGCGCGGTGTATGCGGGACCGCAGCCGCCACCGGCCAGACCCAGCTCGTTCCCGACGTCCACGCCTTCCCCGGCCACATCGCCTGTGACAGCCGCTCTGCGAGCGAGATCGTTGTGCCGGTCTTCGACGCCTCCGGCCGCCTCGCCGCCGTGCTGGACGTGGATTCCACCGAACCCGCCGCCTTCACCCAGGACGACGCCGAAGGCCTGGAAGCCCTGTGCGCAGTCCTGTTGACCACGCCCTGACCAGATGTTTCCTCGGCTCATGTCTGGGGCCAGGGCTTTGAGCAGTTTCAGCGACCTGATTGTCTTTGCTGATGAAACTGGCGATCACGGTATGCAGTCCATCGATCCCGCCTTTCCGATGTTCGGTCTGGCTTTCTGCGTGCTGTCAAAGGCAGACTATATCGGCACAGTGGTCCCTGAATTTCAAAAGCTGAAATTCGAATTTTGGGGCCACGATGGAGTAGTGCTGCACGAGCATGATATTCGAAAGGAGAAGGGGGATTTTGCGCTCCTTCGAACCAACAAAGAGTTGCGCGAACTATTTCACTCCCGAATCTCCGCAATTATTGAAAGTGTGCCTGTGACCGTGCACGCCGCAATCATTCAAAAGGAACGATTGAAGCAACGCTATGCGCAGCCATGGAACCCATATGACATTGCTCTGTTGTTTTGCATGGAACGACTGCAGGCATCTTTGCTCCAAGGTGGTCAGGCGGGACGAACAGTTCACGTGATATTTGAGGGTCGCGGAAGGGTAGAGGACGCACAATTGGAGCTGACGTTTCGTCGGATCACCGCCAATCAAGGAAGCTGGGGAAACCGCGCACCTGACTTCGGGATCTTTGACTTCATCCCAAGATTCGAGAAAAAAGCGAGCAATGCCATAGGCTTGCAGTTTGCCGATCTTGTCGCAAGGCCTGTCGCACTGTCGTTTATGCGGCCCAACCAGCCCAATCGTGCGGTCGAAATTCTGCGCAGCAAGCCAGGAGACTGGAAGTGCTTCCCGTCATGAGCCCAAAACAAAGGGGCTCCAGGCTGCCCGGAACCCCCCTGCCGACCGGGAAAAGCCCAATCCGACACGAATGATATAGTGCGGATATGTGAACGTAGCAAGCTGGATTTGGGAGAGAGGGGGCTAACCCGTTCTGAGCGCCAGGAGTGGTTGTCCGGACCAGCAATCTCTGGGCGATTGGCGAGATCGCGACCACCACGCGGAATGCGTGTGCCAAATCCGGCGCGCGATGGCCTGAAAACCCGCGCTCCAGCCCGGATGCGACACTGTGTCAGAGCGCATTCGGCGCCATTCGGGCGCGTGTGGCTGGCGTGCTGCTGCCCGGTCTGCACGTCCAGCGGGTGGCGGCGGGAGGCTACCGATGCGCATTGTCCTGATCCATCCGAACTACCACTCCGGCGGCGCCGAGATCGCGGGCAACTGGCCGCCGGCCTGGGCCGCCTACCTCGCCGGATCTTTGAAGGCTGCGGGCTATACCGAGGTCACCTTCATCGACGCGATGACCGAGGACCTGACCGACGAGCAGATCCGCGAGCGCGTGCTTGCCGCCGACCCGGATATCATTGGCGCGAGTGCCATCACGCCGTCGATCTACAAGGCCGAGCGGGCACTCCAGATCGCCAAGGAGGCCGTGCCACACGCGCTGACCATCCTCGGCGGGGTGCATGCCACCTTCATGTACAAGCAGGTCCTGTCGGAGGCGCCGTGGGTCGATGCCATCGTGCGGGGCGAAGGCGAGGAAATCCTGGTCAATCTGGTGCGCGCGGTGGAGGCCGGGACCTGGCTCACCGACCGCGAGACGATCAAGGGCGTGGCGTTCCGGCGCGGCGGCGAGATCGTGGCCACACCGGCGGCCCCCACGGTGAAGGAGTTTGACGCGATCAAACCCGATTGGGGCATCCTGTCCTGGGAGAAGTATATCTATGTGCCGCTTGGCGTGCGGGTCGCGATCCCCAACATGGCGCGCGGCTGCCCCTTCACCTGCTCGTTCTGCAGCCAGTGGAAGTTCTGGCGCGACTACCGGATCCGCGACCCGAAGAAAGTGGTCGACGAGATCGAGGAGCTGGTGAACGAGCACCAGGTCGGCTTCTTCATCCTCGCCGACGAGGAGCCGACCATCAATCGCAAGAAGTTCGTCGCCTTCTGCCAGGAGCTGATCGACCGGGGCCTGCCGGACAAGGTGAAGTGGGGGATCAATACCCGGGTCACGGACATCATGCGCGACAAGGAGCTGCTCGGCTTCTACCGCCGCGCCGGGCTGGTGCATGTGAGCCTCGGGACCGAGGCAGCGGCCCAACTGAAGCTCGATCTGTTCAACAAGGAGACCAAGGTCGCCGAGAACAAGGAGGCGATCCGCCTGTTGCGCGAGGCCGACATCTTCACCGAGGCCCAGTTCATCGTTGGCCTCGACAACGAAACCGCCGAGACCCTGGACGAGACCTACAAGATGGCCTGGGACTGGCAGCCGGACCTTGCCAACTGGTCGATGTACACACCCTGGCCGTTCTCGCCGCTGTTCCAGTCGCTGGGCGACCGGGTCGAGGTGTTCGACTTCGAGAAGTACAATTTCGTCACTCCGATCATGAAGCCGGAGAGCATGGACCGGGCCACGCTGCTCGACCTGACCATGCGCAACTACCGCCGTTTCTACATGCGCAAGGCGCTGTTCCACTATCCCTGGCGCGGCAGCGGCTTCCGGCGCAAGTACCTGCTGGGCTGCCTGAAAGCGTTCCTGAAAGCGGGCTTCGAGCGGACTTTCTATGATCTTGGCAAGGTGAATTACTGGGGTCCGCAATCGAAGAAGGGGGTGGACTTCCACTTCGATGCCAGCCGCACTATCGCCCAGGCCCAGCTGGATGACTGGGAAGCCGCTGCCGACCGCACCCGCAAGGGGCGCGTCCGCGCCGCCGAACTGGCCGCTGAGGCCAGTGCCGAGGTACGGGCCTGCGGTGGCGGCACCGAGCAGATGGAGGACGCAGGCGAAGACCCGTTTGCCCTGCCCGCCCCTGGCGGCGGCAGTGCCTCGGCAGAGGATGTCGCGCGCAGCATGATCGCCGGGGGGATGAAGGTGTGAGCGCGGGCACAGCCGCTTCCGGCCATCCGACGGCCCATGTCGGCCCCAACGCCGTGATCCAGCTGGCCGCAGCCCTACGTGATGGCTGGGGGGAGGCGCTGACGCGGCAGGTGTTCGCCCTTGGCGGCGCCAGTGGCTGGCTGGAGGCGCCGCCTCAGAGCATGGTGCCGCAAGAACCGGTGGCGCGGCTGCATGCGGCCGTTCGGGCAGTCCTGCCGCGCGATCAGGCGCTGGTAGCGGCGCGGGACGCCGGGCGGCGGACAGCGCTCTATCTTCTGGCCCACCGCATTCCAAAGCCCGCCCAGGCGGTGATGGCGGCCCTGCCCGCTGGCCTGGCGGCGCGCGCACTTCTGGCCTTGATCCGCGCCAATGCCTGGACCTTTGCCGGATCGGGCAGGCTGTCCACCGGGTCACCTGGCTGGTTCGAAGCGGGCTGGCGCCGCCAGCCCGGCTGGATCGAGATTGCGGACAATCCGCTCGCGGGCCACCCCTGCGCCTGGCACGAGGGTGTGTTCGGCCTTCTGTTTGCCCGGCTG
The DNA here is from genome assembly GCA_037367405.1 of Ottelia alismoides. NCBI lineage: Eukaryota > Viridiplantae > Streptophyta > Magnoliopsida > Alismatales > Hydrocharitaceae > Ottelia > Ottelia alismoides. The sequence goes on from JAZKJV010009027.1 coordinate 104,680, forward strand.
GTATCGGCGCGGGCGCGCGTCACCGAGACGCAGTGCGGCGCGGGCGCGCAAGGTGCATCTAGCGGCGCATCCTGCCGGTTCGAGATCACACTGGAGAGCGCCGATGCGCGATGACGCCCCACTTCTGGCCGTGCTGCGCAAATATGCCGCCACCCCGGCCCCGCGCTACACCAGCTACCCCCCCGCGACCCGGTTCAGCGATGCAGTCGATGCCGCCGTGGTTCAGGACTGGCTTGCCGGGACCGAGCCGTCCGAGCCGGTCTCGCTCTATGCCCATGTGCCGTTCTGCCGCCAGCAATGCTGGTACTGCGGCTGCAATCAGAAGCTCGCCGCGCGCTATCAGCCCGTGAGCGACTATGTGACCACGCTGCTGGACGAGATCGCGCTAGTCAGCAGCGTGCTGCCGCAGGGCCTGTCCTTTGCCCATCTGCACTTTGGCGGCGGCACGCCCACGGTCCTCAGGCCAGACGATCTGGCGCTGGTGATGGAGATGCTGCTCGCCCGGTTCCAGCGAACGCCGGATGCGGAGATCGCCATCGAGATCGACCCGCGCACGCTGGACGACGAGATGGTGCGGCGCCTGCCCCGCATGGGCTTCAACCGGGTCTCGATTGGTGTGCAGGAGTTCGACCCGACCGTGCAGGCGGCGATCAACCGCATCCAGCCGCTCGCCATGATTGCCGATGTCACGGCTGCCCTGCGCCGCGAGGGCATCGGGGCGATCAATTTCGATCTGATGTACGGCCTGCCGCATCAGACGGCCGACAGCCTCACCCGGACGGTACAGGAGAGCGCGGCGCTGCGGCCCGAGCGGATCGCGCTGTTCGGCTATGCCCATGTGCCGTGGTTTGCCAAATCCCAGCGCCTGATGCCGGAAGATGCCCTGCCCGGCCCGGCCGAGCGGGCGGCACAGGCGCTGGCCGCACGCCGGGCGCTGGAAGCGGAGGGCTATGTCGCCATCGGGATCGACCACTTTGCCCTGCCGCAGGACCCGCTCGCCATCGCGGCCAGCACCGGCCAGCTGCATCGCAACTTCCAGGGCTATACCACCGATCCGGCGCGCACGCTGATCGGCCTTGGCGCCTCCTCCATCACCCGCACCCCCTGGGGCTATGCCCAGAACCTGGCCGAGACCAATGCCTGGGCGCGGTCTGTGGCCGCTGGAACCTTGCCGGTCGAGCGCGGACTTGCCTTTGCCGGCGATGATGCCGAGCGGGCCGGGCTGATCGAGCAGCTGCTCTGCACCGGGCGGGCGCGGGCACGCGACATTGCCGGGGCGCTGGACGGCGTCGCACCACTCTGCGACGACGGACTGCTCGATCTGGACGGGGATGACGTGGTGCTGTCGGAAGCCGGCATGATGCTCGCCCGTGTGGTCGCCACCCGGTTCGACGCCTACGCAGACGCGATCTCCCCGCGCCAGGCGATGGCTTTGTAGAGCTGACCCTGGTGGCTTGAGGGGACGAGCTGTTGCCCCCTGAGCTCGATTGTGGCGTGGGTTGTTAGGCTGCGGGTCTTTGACCAGTCGGGCGGTATCGCTGGAGCCGGATATCGCTTGGTCGGGGTCGCAGAGCTCCGGGCCGCCTGCAAGGACGCCTGCGGCGCCGCTGCGCGGTCGGGCTTCGCCCGATCCTTGCATCCGTCCCGCAGCTCCGCGCCTGTCCCGACCGCGACACCGTCCGAGCAGGGCTCGAACCCAGCGACACCACCCTCATTTAGCGCAAACGGCCAAAGCCATGCGGCTGGCGTCGCTTGAAACCAGAAACGCTGCCGTTGCTCTCCCCTCACCATCGACAGCCAGGGGGCTGGCGATCAGACGTCCAACTCTCTCATTTATTGCGATTATCCCTGCTGCTGGTTGGTGAGGGCCCCGAGCAAAATGGTCCCGCTAATCACCAGCCGCAGCCCCGGTAGGTGGCTCTGCCACCCACCTCGGCCGCTGCCTGTTTGCTGCTGTTTGGAGCCGGACCCGTCGCTGGAGACCGTCCAGCAGGGGCTGGCGGGTCTGTCGGGGGCCGGAGCGCAGCGAAGGGCGAAGCGAACCCTCGACAGGCCTGTCAGACCCTGCGATCAGACGGGCGCCAGCGGCGGGTCCGGATCCAAACAGCAGTCACGCGCTGCACGCGCCACACGGTCACCCTAGGCGCGCATGTCTGCACGCGCAGACGGTCTCGCGACTTCTCCGCGGCCTGTCTCAGCTCGACGCCTTCCAGGCCGGTAACGGGTCCTCGAAGCGCGCCCAGCCGGACGGGCCCTTGCGCATCTCGCTTTCGTCCAGGAGGCAATCGGCGAGTTTGCGGCGCAGGGCCGCCTGGTCGATATCCTGGCCGATGAACACGATCTCCTGGCGGCGATCGCCGAACGGCTCGGTCCAGTGCTTGAGGATATCGGCCAGCTGTTCCTCGTCGCGCGGCCAGCGCTCGCGCGGGACGCTTGCCATCCAGCGCCCGATCGGCTCGATCTCGGCATGGCGCCCGGTGGCACCATAGGCCCCGACCCAATCCATCCGGGTGGCAAGCCACACATAGCCTTTGGCGCGCAGCAGCCCCTTCACCTCGCGCTGCAGGAACTTTGCAAACCGCTTGGGATGCAGCGGTCGGCGGGCGCGCCACACGAAGCTGGTCACGCCATATTCCTCGGCCTCCGAAAGCCCGCCTCCGGCCAGCGCCTGCGCCCACCCGGCCATCTCCTCGGCCCGCTCATACTGGAAGCGGCCAGTATCCAGCACGGCACCGAGCGGCACCTGCGAGCGGCTGGTCGTGATCACCTCGGCAGCCGGATTGAGGGCGCGCACCACGCCCAGCACCTTGTTGAGCTGGGCTTCGTCCACGAGGTCTGCCTTGTTGACGAGGATCACATCGGCAAACTCGATCTGCTCGGTCAGCAGCGTCACCAACTTGCGGTCATCGCCGATCCCGGCGCTTTCGCCGCGCTGGTGCAGGAAGTCCTGGGAGGAGAAGTCAGCCAGGAGATTGGCCGCGTCCACCACCGTCACCATCGTATCAAGGCGGGCCACATCATCGAGCCGCTCGCCCTCTTCGGTCTCGAACTCGAAGGTGGCGGCCACCGGCATCGGCTCGGACACGCCGGTGCTCTCGATCAGGAGATAGTCAAACCGCTTTTCAGCCGCGAGCCGCCGGACTTCCTGCAACAGATCATCGCGCAGCGTGCAGCAGATGCAGCCATTGGACAGCTCGACGAGCTTCTCCTCGGTGCGCGACAGCTGCGCCCCCCCATCGCGCACGAGATTGGCATCCACATTCAGCTCGCTCATGTCATTGACAATCACCGCCACCCGCCGCCCCTCGCGGTTGTTCAGAACATGGTTGAGCAGCGTGGTCTTGCCCGCTCCAAGGAAGCCGGACAGCACGGTCACGGGCAGGCGGTTGTCGATCAGGGGCATGGGAGGGCGTCCTTGTGGTACGCTGACGCATATGCGGCTGGCCTGGCGGGGGTTCAAGCGGTTGGCTGTGTGGAGGTGGGTAGGTTGCGGTCCTCCGCCCGTCGGGGTGTGTCGCTGGAGCCGGTCGTCGCTTTGGTCGGGGTCGCAGGCCTTCACTCCGGCTGCAAGGACGCTTCGCGCCGCTGCGCGGTCGGGCTTCGCCCGCTCCTTGCAGCCGGAGCAAAGGCCTGCGCCTGTCCCGACCGCGACGACCGGCTCCAGCGACACACCCCTCACAAAGCGCAAACGGCCAGAGCATTGCGGCTGGCGCCGCCATCGACCAGACACGCTGCCATGCTCTGACCTCACCATCGACAGCAGGGGCGTTGGGACTTGGAACCAGGTTTACGTCATGATTTCAAATCAATCCCTGCTGCTGGCTGGTGAGGGGCCTGAGCGGAAATGGTGCCGTTCACCGCTGACTGCAGCCCCGGTGGGTGGCATTGCCACACACATGTGGCGCTGCCTGTGAAGCTGCGGTCTGGAGCCGGGACCGTCGCTGGAGACCGTCCAGCAGGGCGCGCCAGGCTTGTCGAGGGCCGGAGCGAAGCGGAGGGCGAAGCGAACCCTCGACAAGACTGGCGCGCTCTGCGACCGCACGGGTGCAAGCGTCGGGTGATGGGGTGGACGCCCCCCGGCTGGTTTTGTGCCAGGATGCGGGTTCGTCAAAAGCCTGCATCAAGAGGGAGGCGTCCGTGGGAGAAGTTAGCATCATTGGCCTGGACTTGGCCAAGTCTGTTTTTCAGGTGCATGGGAACGATGCAGCTGGGGTCAAGCAATACAGCCGCAAGCTGAGGCGGTCCCAGCTTCTGGAGTTCTTCTCTGGCCAGCCGCGGTGCGTGGTGGCGATGGAGGCGTGCGGGTCTGCGCATCATTGGGGCCGGGAGCTGTTGAAGCTTGGCTTCGAAGTGAAGCTGATCCCGGCTCAGTACGTGAAGGCGTTTGTGAAGCGGCAGAAGAACGATGCGGCCGATGCCGAGGCGATCTGCGAGGCGGCGGTGCGCCCGAACATCAAGCCTGTTGCGGTGAAGGGCGTGGACCAGCAGGCGCTGTCGGTTCTGTTCCGGGTGCGCGAGGGCCTGGTCCGGGAGTGGACGGCGCAGGTGAACGCTCTGCGGGGCCATCTGCGGGAGTTCGGGATTGCAGCCAGCACGGGCCGCAAGGGCCAGCGGACCTTGATGGAGCAGGTGCGCGCCGAGGTGAGCAGTTTGCCGCACCTGGCCGCAGATGTGCTGCGGCTGTTGTGCGATCACCTTGATGAGCTGCAGCAGAAGATCGACCGGCTGGACAAGGAGGTCCGGCGCGAGGCGGCGAAGTCGGGTGCGCAGATGCTGCAGACGATCCCTGGCGTTGGCCCGGTGACTGCGCTGGCGTTCAAGGCGATGGGCGCCGATCCGCACCTGTTCAAGTCTGCGCGTGACTACGCGGCCTGGCTGGGGTTGGTGCCGAAGCAGAACTCATCGGGCGGCAAGACAAAGCTTGGACACATCACGAAGGCGGGCAACCCGGCGCTGCGGCGACTGCTGGTGTCGGCTGCCGGGTCGTGGATGCTGTCGGCCAGGCGGCGGCCCGGCTGGTGCGGGCCCGTACGGGAGCTGCCGACGTGGCTGACGCGCCTGAAGGAGACAAAGAGCTGGCTGGACGCTTCGGTCGCAGCCGCCAACAAGATGGCACGCATCATCTGGGCCATGCAGGTCAGAGGGAGCGTGTACCGAGCCGAGCTGGCGGGCTGACAAGCCCCAACCAGCACGGACAGCCGGGCGCACAAGGAGCCAAGCAGAACCACGGGCAGAACAGTCGGAGTCGGAACCTGGGCATTCAGATGGAGCCGTGTCGGTCTCAACCACGAACGGGTGTCTTGAACCAGGATCCCACACAAACCATGGTGGCCAGCGGTCGTGCAAGGACCGCACAACAGGTCGTACACACGAGCGCTACGACGCGTCTCTGCCGGGAAACTGCAAAACCTCACTTGCGCGCTCTGGGGCGTCCACACACGGCTCCAGACAGCAGCCGGAGGCCGCACCCACAACCTCCCCACCATCCGCCGTTGCACCCCGCCCACCAGACACGCATACTCCGCCCAACATCACAGCCACGCGCAGACTGTGGCATCAGGGGAGCCAGGACCATGCCTTTCAAGACCCGCATCACCGAGCTGCTCGGGATCGAGCATCCGATTGTTCAGGGCGGCATGCAGTCCGTCGGCGTGGCGGAGCTGGCAGCGGCCGTCTCCAATGCGGGCGGGCTCGGCATCCTCACCGCCCTCACCCAGCCAAGCCCGCAGGCGCTGCGGGACGAGATCGAGCGCTGCAAGTCGATGACCGACAAGCCGTTCGGGGTGAACATCACCGTTTTCCCCACCATCAACAGCCCCGACTATGCCGCTTATGCCCGCGCCGCGCTCGAAGGCGGGGTGCGGATCTTCGAGACGGCAGGGACCCAGGCCGTGGCCGAGGTGTGGGCGGAGTTGCGCAAGGCCGATAGCTGCATCGTCCACAAATGTACCGCCGTCCGCCATGCCGTCAGCGCCCAGAAGAAGGGTGTGCAGGCGATCTCGATCGACGGGTTCGAGTGCGCGGGCCATCCGGGGGAAGACGATATTCCCGGCCTGATCCTGATCCCCTGCGCCGCCGACAAGGTCTCGGTCCCGATGCTGGCGTCCGGCGGCTTCGGGGACGGGCGCGGGCTGGTTGCGGCGCTGTCGCTCGGAGCCGACGGGATCAATATGGGCACGCGGTTCTGCGCCACGGCTGAGGCGCCGATCCATCCCAATGTGAAGCAGGCCTATGTCGACAATGACGAGCGCGGCACCTACCTGATCTTCCGGTCGCTGAAGAACACCGCGCGGGTCGGCAAGTCCGATGTGTCCGCCGAAGTGGTCCGGCGCCTCGCCCAGCCCGATGCCACCTTCGCTGACGTGGCCGAGCTGGTGAATGGCCGCGCAGGCAAGGAGCTGCTGGATACGGGCGATCTCACCAAGGGCGTGTTCTGGGCCTCCATGGTTCAGGGCCTGATCCACGATGTGCCGACCTGCAGGGAGCTGATCGACCGGATCATCGCCGAAGCCGAAGCCATTCTGGACCAGCGCGTTGCGGCCATGCGCGTTCCCGCTGCCAGCGTGGCCCGGTCGGGGGCAGCGGCATGAGCCTGGCGCTCGGCACCGTTACCTTCATGGTGCCAGACTATGATGCGGCCATCGCCTGGTTCACCGGCGTGCTCGGGTGCGAGCTTGTGGAGGATACCCCGCTCGGGGGCGGCAAACGCTGGGTGCTGGTCGCCCCGCCCGGCGGCCAGGGCGCCCGCCTTCTGCTTGCCCGCGCTTCGAGCGACCTTCAGCGTGCAGCCATCGGCAACCAGACCGGCGGCCGCGTCGCCTTCTTCCTCACCACCACCGACTTCGCCACCGACCACGCCCGCCTCACAGCCGCCGGCCTCGCCTTCCAGGAACCCATCCGCACCGAGCCCTACGGCCAGGTCTGTGTCTTCGCCGACCCGTGGGGGAATTTGTGGGATCTGGTGGAGGCTGCCCCGGCGCGGTGAGGCGAACCTCAAGCACACATATGCAAAGGGCGGCCCGCAGGGGCCGCCCATACACTCTTGATTCGATAGCGGGCGTCTGCCCGATCAGCGCTTCGAGAACTGGAAGCTGCGGCGGGCCTTGGCGCGGCCGTACTTCTTGCGCTCGACCACGCGGCTGTCGCGGGTGAGGTAGCCGAAGGGCTTCAGGACCGGGCGCAGGCCCGGTTCGAAGCGGGTCAGGGCCGTGGCGATGCCGTGGCGCAAGGCGCCGGCCTGGCCGGACAGACCGCCACCCGTGACGGTGCAGTACACGTCGAACTCGCCGCCGCGCTCGGTCACCTGGAAGGGCTGGTTGATCACCATGCGCAGCACGGGGCGGGCGAAGTAGACCGACTGGTCCTTGCCATTGACCACGATCTTGCCAGTACCGCGCTTCACCCACACGCGGGCGATGGCGTTCTTGCGGCGGCCGGTGGCATAGGAGCGACCGAGCGCATCCACTTCGGGATCGCGCACCACCACTTCGACCACCTGCGAGCCATCCGCAGACAGACCAGCGCCGAGGTCTTCAAAGCTCTTGATCTCGTCGGACATCAGATGGTCCTCACATTCTTGCTGTTGCGGCCCTTGAAGTCGACCACTTCGGGGGTCTGGGCCTCATGGGGATGCTCGGCACCGGCATAGACGCGCAGCTTCTTGAACTGGGCGCGGGCCAGCGGGCTTTCCTTGGGCAGCATGCGCAGCACGGCCTTCTCCAGCACGCGCTCCGGGAAGCGACCGCCCAGCAGCTTGCCGGCCGTGACTTCCTTGATGCCGCCGGGGTGACCGGTGTGGCGGTAATAGACCTTGTCGGTCAGCTTCTTGCCGGTCAGGGCAACCTTTTCGGCATTGATCACCACCACGAAGTCGCCAACATCGGCGTGCGGGGTGAAATCGGGACGGTGCTTGCCGCGCAGGCGCATGGCGATGAACGACGCAAGACGGCCCACAACGGCCCCGTCGGCATCCACCACGATCCACTTGCGATCAGCCTCGTGCGTCTTGGCACTGAAGGTCTTCATCGACTTGGGTTCCACAACGAAACAGGCCGCCCAGACAGCGGGCGGCCCAACTGGCGGCGGCGTATGGCGGAGCACCGAAGGCGAGTCAACAGGACTACTGTTTTTGATTTATAATCAGGTTGTTAAATATACGGTATTATAATACCTCACGCAGATCAGGAGCCGATCCCCTCCAGGCTCCTGTTGCGCGCAGGCAAGGGCGCCCCGCACTCCCGGCAGAAGCGGGCATCCGGCTCGTGCTCGTTGAGACCACAGTGATGGCAGCGGACATGGCGCCGGTGCGGCGCCACCACGGCCTGGGCGAGGCGCACGAACAGCATGATCCCGGCCAGCATCAGAACGATAGAAAACAGCCGCCCCTCACTGGACTTGAACGTGATGTCGCCAAAGCCGGTTGTCGTTAGGGCAGTGACGGCAAAATACAGCGCATCGATGAAGTGGCCGAGCTCTGGATGCTCATCGGCAAACAGCGCCTGGGCGAGGCCCGCGGACAGGAAGATCAGCACAACCAGATTGGACGCTGCGCGGGTCACAGTCTCGATATAGGTATCGTCCCAGCGCCCGCCGCCCAGCGTGTCCCAGAACCGCTCGCGCCGCACCAGGGCCCATAGCCGCAGGATGCGCAGGAACGCCCAATTGCTCATCCACGGGATCACCAGCGTCGCCAGCACAATCAGATCTGCCCACACCTCAGGATAGCGAAAGAAGCGCCGCCGCGACCCGGTCGCCAGCGCTTTGGCGGCCAGATCCAGCGCGATCAGGACGGCCACGCCGATTTTCGCAAACCCCCACCATGGCTGCTCATCGACAAACTTTGTCACGATGAAGAACCCGATCACCACCAGATCGATCGCCACCATGGCTGCCTGAAAGCGCCGCGCGCGCTGTGTGTGGCCGTAATACAGCTCCCGCAGCCGCCCACGCAGTTGCCGGAGCCGGTTATGCGGAGGATGGGTGGTATCATGTGTGGGTACGGGTTCGCTCATGAACGATAGAGCACATAAACCTGGCGCCTGGTTCAAGGCCCGTGTGCAGAACAGCAGCGAACAGGCAGCGGCCACGGTGGTTGGCTAGCGGAACCGTTTTCGCCAGGGGCCCCAACCAACCAGCAGCAGGAGTATTTGCAATAAAGATGGAATGATGGTCACGCAGGCAGCGCCACGGTTGTCGATGGTGAGGGGGGAGCAGCGGCGGGGTCTCTGGTTTCTGGCGGCGCCAGCCGCTGGGCTCTGGCCGTTTGCGCTTTGTGAGGGTGTTGTCGCTGGGCATGGACCCGCAGCCTCCCAACCCACGCCACACGCGAAGTTGACGGGCCACAATTGCGGCGCTGCCTAGTCCGTAGGCCAAGGTCAGACTGGTGGGGTTCACTGCACGGTTTTTTCGGCGGGTTCCGAGAGCGCGTTGCGCCCGACACGGTGTAGTTAGAGGCTGTAAGGCAAATTGAAACAGGATATTGGGTCGCAAATCTGTTTTGGATTTGCCCCTCGAAGCTCTTTTTTCTTCTCTTTGATACGCAACTGCGCCCTTTCGGACGCAACGCGCTCTGGCCACTAAACTGCGCAGTCACCCAGTCTCCGCCGCAACCTCCCGTATTCTCGCGGCCATGCTCTTGAGGCCGTTGGAGCGTTGAGGGGTGAGGGCTTCGGCGAGGCCGAGGGCGGCGAAGGCGGATTGGGCGTCGAGGGCGAGGATGTCGGCGGGCGGGCGGCCTGAATAGAGGCGCAGCAGGATGGCGAGCAGGCCCTGGACAATGGCTGCGTCACTCTCGCCCCGAAACACGAGGGTCCCGCTGTCCTCACGTGCGCTGACCAGCCACACCTGCGAGGCACAGCCGCGCACCTTGGACGCCTCGACCTTTTCCTCCGCAGCCAGCGGCGCCAGCGCCCGACCGAGGCTGATCACATGGCTGTAACGCTCTTCCCAATCCTCCAGATAGGAGAATTCCTCCACCAGCTCGGCGAGGCGCGGGTCAGACGTGGGGAATGAGGGGCTCGCAGTCATGACCTGCCCCATGCGGCCAAACTGCAAGGCTGACAACGCAGGCGCGCAGAGGCGCTCAGGTGAAGGGAATGTTAGGGTGAGGATATGAACCGGTCTCGACTGCTCCCCGTCACCCTGTCTGCCGCGTTGCTGCTCTCGGCTTGCGGCCCCAGTCTCGCCATCACGCCACAGGCTGTCGCGGAGCTGGAGCCCGGTCCTGCCTGCCCGCTCGAGCCGGGTCGGACCTGGCGGGTCGATCAGGCCGAGGAGACGGGATGGCGCACGGTTGCCCGTGTCCGGCTGGTCGCCATCCGGGAAGAGGCGGGTGCAGAGCCGCTCCTGTGCGAGTTGGCGCTGCTCGATCTGCAGCCTCTGGCCCGCATTGATCCGATGGCTGTGCGGGCGGTGCGCACCAGCCTGTTGGAGTTGACGGACGTCCGCGCCTATCGCGGGCCTGGGGACACGCTCCTGATCACTTCCCAGTTGCCGCGCACATCAAGCGAGATTGACGAGGATTTGGAAAAGTATGCTGGGCGTGTCAGCCGTGACGATTTGGAGGCGCCAGAGCGTGCCAGCCTTCTGATCCGACGCTCGCCCCGGGTCTTGGAGACGCTGGATCGATGCCAGGGCAACAATGATGCTGACTGGGACCAGCGCGTGCGGCCGATGCTAGTGCGGCTGGGCCTTGCTGCGCAGGAGCAAGTCGCTGCCGCTGCTGACGGCGTAGGCCATGATGAAGCGCAGCCGTTGCGCGGAACCTGCGGCGTGCTCCGGTCTCGCGCGATGCTGGAGAGCCTGTGGGCTGCCGGCCTTCCTGATGCGCCGTCCTGGCGCTTCGTCCGCGACTGAGACCGCACTTGCGCGACGCTTACAGAGAAGGTGGGGGGGATTGCTGTTGCCGGGCTCCCCCCCGCGCCCCGCCTTCAGCCGAAGCCTCGGGACTTGAGCGGACTACCGCAGCGCTGCATTACGCAGCGAGACGGACGTCCTGAGCGAAGTTGTCGTTCGCATCTATGAAAATGAGCTTCTAACGGGGCTCATACGAGCGAAAGCCACGTCTTTACACATCCGTCGATCCTGATCGGCCCCGCACGCCTGCCGCGACACCGGCAGGAGAGTTGGTGGAGCCGCGGGGAATCGCACCCCGGTCCGGCCTGCTTATTTCACGCGCGTTTATCGCCATAGTCCGGGCAAGCCCGAACCCTGTCACTATAGGCATGATTGGTTGAAAAGGGAAGAACGTCACAGCGGGAGGCGGCCCTGCATCTGCCTCCCACAGGCTCTTTCACGGGCCGCCTGCTTGCGGCAAGGTCCGGCTATGGTGCTGATCCTGTCCTCTGTCCTGGCTCCTGCCGACCTTGATGCGCTGCTGGCAGAGGTCGGCAAGCTGTCGTTTGCGGATGGGCGGGCCACAGCCGGCGCAGCGGCCCGCGCGGTCAAGCACAATGAACAGGCAAGCGGGCCGGGCGTGGACGGGGTCACGGAGTTCGTGCGCAAGGCGCTCGAACGCCATCCCGTGTTCGCAGCCGCCGCCCAGCCGGAGCGGTTCTCGCCTCTGCTCGTGTCCCGTTACGGGCCTGGAATGACCTATGGCTGGCATGTGGACAATGCGCTGATGGGCGGTGTGCGCTCGGACCTCGCCTTTACCGTGCTGTTGCAGGCACCAAGCGGCGGCGGCGGGGCCTTGCAGCTCGATCTGCCGGGCAAGATTGAAACCGTGGAGCTGATGCCAGGCGATGCGGTGCTCTATCCCGCGACGACGATCCACCGGGTCAGCGAAGTGACGGGTGGCGCACGGATCGCCGTGGTTGGCTGGATCCAGAGCCGGGTGCGGGAGGCAGAGCGGCGCGAACTCCTGTTCGATGTGGCCAATCTGCGCGCGGCCCTTGCTGAGACCGGGACCGTCCCACAAGCCCAGCTGCTGCTGCAAAAGATAGAAGCCAATCTGATCCGGCTGTGGGCCGACGGATGAGCACGCAACCGCCAGAGCCCCTGCGCCCCGGTTTCTGGGAGACCCTTCCGCTCGAAGCGCTTACCTCCGCCGAGTGGGAGGCGCTCTGCGATGGCTGCGGCCGCTGCTGCTGTTTCGTGCTGGAGGATGAAGAGACGGGCGAGCTGTTCCCCACCCGCGTCGCGTGCCGGCTGCTGGACCGGTCCAGCTGCCGCTGCGGCGACTACGCGAACCGCCAGGCACGGGTGCCCTGGTGCATCCAGATCACGCCGGAGACGATCGCGACCCTGGACTGGCTGCCGCCCACCTGCGCCTACCGGCTTCGCGCGGCGGGCGAACCATTGCCAGCCTGGCACCATCTCGTGTGCGGCGACCGGCAAGCTGTCCACCACCAAGGCCCCTCCCTGCGCGGCCAGCTCGTCAGCGAAGACGAGGCCGGGGATGATCTGGAGCGGTTCATTCTGGACTGAGTTTGCCTGTGATTGGATCACCGCTGCAAGCAGCGGTGATCCAATGCGGCGAGACATACGCAAATCGGCCGCCGGATCGCTCCGGCGGCCGATTGCTGGACAGGAGCCCCCCGGCCCCCGGTTTGATCAGTAGACGCCCTGGCCCACGCCGCCGTCGATGAACATCGAGGAGCGGAAGGTGGTGGCGGCCTGCACCTGCCGCTGGGTGGCGACCTGTTCGGTGCGGGTGATGGTGACATACTTGATGCCCGGGCCGAAGCGGCGCAGCAGCGAGCGCTCGTTGCACTCCGAACGGGCTTGCTGGGCGACACAGGTCACTTGGCCACCGCGGTGGACCAGAGCCTGGCCACGGGCGCAGGACAGGTTCGAGCCGCCGTCAAACACGGCCTGGCCATTGACCATCCGGCCAATGGTGACTTCCATCCGGGTGCCGGCCATGCAGCGGAACAGCTCGCCGTCGAAGCCGGCGGCCACCTGTTCGTCGCCATTGGTGCGCGAAGCCGGGTGCGGCATGCCACGGTCGTCGATGCAGACCGCGCGGATCGCCACGGTTTCCGTCGTGGTCCGCTGTTCCATTATGGTCTCGCTGACCGCTTCCTGGCCACCGATGGCCAGACCATCGATGATGCCGGGGCTGACCGGAGCCGGGCCCATGAAGGAGCCGCCGCCGCCGCCGATATAGACGTTGCCGCCACCGCCGCCGCCGCCGAACACGCTGACTGAGGAGTTGAAGGTCGGACCGCCGACTGTGACGGTCGAGCCGCCGATCACCGGACCACCTACACCGACATGAACGCCGCCGATCTGCGGGCCGCCGGCAATGACGGACACGTTCGGAGCCGGAACGAACACGCCCGGCGTGCCGATCGGGTGCGAGGTCAGCGGACCGCAGCAGCCACTGCCAGCCGGGCCAGTCACCACCGGCACATTGGTGACACCGCCACCATTGCCGTTGCCACAGCAGCCGCCCGCCTGGGCTGCGCCGCCTGAAAGAGCGGTCAGTGCTGCTGCCGCGACGATGTACCGAATTGAAACGCTCATGGCTGGGCTCCCCAGAAGATGCACCCCGTTCCCGCAATTCCGGTGCCAGTTTTCCCGCATCCGGTGTGGCACAGGCGTCAGGGTCTCCCGGACGGCGTGGCACATTGTGTGCCGGTCTAGCTGGAAAACGGAAATAATCCGTGAGTGGAGAGTTACCGATGCATTACGCGGCCCTGCATCCCGAGTCGCGTGCTCTGCTGAGTTCCTGGGAAGCTTTGAATGGTTTCAAGGCCGGAACGGACAGCGCGGGCGCGGGCACACCTGGCAGCGCCGAACCGGCCGGTACGTCCCGCTCCGACGCAAGGGGCATGGTCGAGCGTCTCTTTCTGGCGCAGCGGCTGGGCGTAGGTGTGTTCACGTTCAAGACAGTGGGTGTGGCCCTGCGCGACTGGACCGGCCGGGACCTGCGCGACCATGATGTGGCAACTCTGGTGCAGGGAGCCGACAGGGCTCTGCTGCGCGCCCTGCTGGACAGTGCGGTTGCTGTGCCTGGCCCGGCACTGGCGCGGCTGTCGGCCTTCGGGGCCGGACCGGGCCAGCGCCAGGAAGTGGAACTGGTCCTGCTGCCCCTGATCGAGCGGGGGCAGTGCGAACGGATCCTCGGGCTGTTCCAGCCTTTGTCCTCACAGATGAAGGTCTCGCGCCCGGTGCTGCGCTTTGCACTCTCAGCCCTCCTGCCGCCTTTGCCCACGCCGCCAGAGCGCCCGAAGCTGCGGCTCGTGGCGAGCAACCACTAGCAAGCGCTTTCCGCCACCGCGTTGGCGTTGGAGGGGGCAAGCCAGATAGGTTTGGAGAGATGCGGTGTCGCGCTGGGGGTAGAGCCCCCTCCGTCACCGCTGCGCGGTGCCCTTGGCGTATACGCCAAGCCCCCGGCTTTGCCGGTGGAGGAGTGCGCATATCAACCCGTATTGCTCAGGCGGCGCGGAACGGGCCGCCGGTCAGGGCGGCTTGCAGCCGCTCCAGCTGGGCGTTGACCGGGTTGGAGACCGGCTCTTCGGCTTCGGCCTGGAACATCATCGCATCCAGCCGGTCGATCCGCTCATAGAGCCGTGCGGACTGGTCGAGCAGCTCGCGCAGGCGTGCCGGAAGCTCGGCCTCAAGATCGCCCGCCGCGCCGCAGATGGTCCGGGCGCCGAGTCTGTACTTGGCATCGCGGGCCTCGCGCGCACTCATCTCGCCCTCGCGTACGGCCCGCTGCACCAGCAGCCAGGACGCCGCCTGCATCAGCCGCGTCGTCAGGCGCATGCTTTCGGATGCGTAGGCAAGAGCGGCGGCGCGCTCGAGCCTGCGGCTCTCGGCCCGGCCTTCACCGTCGAGATAGGCGGCGGTGTCCTCCACCAGATCCATCCCGTCCCGGAACATCTTCTCGAATACATCGGAGCTCGCGAAGGCAACAATGCGCTCGTCGGTACCCGGCTCGGCAGTTGGCGTAGCTATGAACATCGGTCGTGTTGCCCCTCAGCTGGCGCTACTCATACGCTCCAGACCAACTTTCGCCAAGCAGGCGCAATCGTCCGGTTCCGGGTCACAGCACAGCAAGCCCCGTGCCGTGTTACCATCAGGTTGGCTTTCTAAAGAAACTGTCAGCAGCACTGGCACTGGCGCGCTTGGAGCCGATCAGCTCGCGGCACTGGGTGATCTCCGCTTCCAGCGTCTCGATCCGGGCTTCCAGCTCATGGATGGACAGCTCCTCCAGCTTGAGGGGCCTGGACGCCGGGCGTGCGAACGGATCTTCATCGAACAGGGGCATGAGTATCTCGAAGTTGCGATGGTCACGCGACAGACAACCGCAACACTGGCTGTCTGTCCACAGTCAGTCTTGTGAACACGCGCGCTCAGGCTGCTAGAGCAGGCTGTCATTTGAGTGAATCGGGGATTCCCAAATCGGTTGGATGGCGAACCAAGCTGTAGTAAAGTATCTAAACTTGCGCCTTCAAACAGACCGCGAGGGACAATATCAAGCCTTTGGCTTATATAGTTTGCATAATTCTTCCGTTTCCATAATTTCAACATTTATATAAGTTAACTATTATTTGACGATTCTCCTATGTTTACTACTTCGTCGATGCGCTAATTCACTCATGGCCTCGCCCACCCGGTGCGGCATACTCAGCCAGCCACTTCTGCACTTCATTGTACCAGAACACCGAATTCTGCGGGCGCAGGATCCAGTGGTTTTCGTTCGCGTAGTAGATGAAGCGCGAGGGAATGCCGCGGATTTGTAGCGCGTGGAACAGCTCCACGGCGTGGTTGACCGGCACGCGCAGGTCCTGCTGGCCGTGGATCACCAGGGTTGGCGTGTTGAAATTGCCTGCGAACATGTGCGGGCTTGTTGCCTGCCAGGTAGCGGGGTCTTCCCAGAATTCAGCGAACCGGTTCTCGGTTCCGGCATAGTCGGCAGCGACCTGAGTGTAATTGTTGTAGACCGGCGCATGGGCGATCAGGGCCTTGAAGGGATGCTCCCGCCCCAGCAGCACGGCCGCCAGATACCCGCCATAGGAGCCGCCGCCTGCCACCATCCGCCCCGGATCGATCCAGGGCTGGGCTTCGAACCAGCGGGCGGCGGCAATCGTGTCCTGATAGGGCAGCGTGGTGCGGTCCGGATTGATCGCATCGGCAAACGCATCGCCAAACCCGCTCGATCCGTGGAAATTATGCCAGGCCGTCACATAGCCCCAGCCAGCAAACACCTGCGCATTCCAGCGGAAGGTCCACAGGTCCGTGATCCCCACATGCGGGCCGCCATGCAGCAGCAGGAATAGCGGCCAGCGCTTTGCGGGATCAAAGCCGGGCGGCTTCACCACCCACATCTGGATCGGAACCCCACCCGCACCGGGGTAGGTCACGCTCTCGACCGCACCCATCTGCACGCCCGCGAGCAGGGCATCATTGAAGCGCGACAGCTGGCGCGCCTCGCGCCGCGGCCCCACGGCCATCAGCGTCGGTGGCTGGGAGAAGGACGAGCGCAGCGCCACGATGGACCCGTTGGGGCCCGCCTGCACACCGGCAAAGTCCCCCTCCCCCGTCATCCGTTCCGGCGTGGCAGAGCCGGTCACCGGCAGGCGGAACAGCCGCCGCGTGGGCCGGTCTTCGGCGGCCAGCAGGATCGCGCGGCTATCGGGCGTCCAGATGTATTCGGCGACGGACCAGTCCCAGTCCGGCGCCAGCACGCGGGCTGCTCCCGGCACAGTCGGCTGGCCGGGTGTGCGGGGCAACAGGTGCAGCCGGTCGCGGTCCGGTGCAGACCGGATCCGGTTGGCAGTCCAGGCCAGGGTGCGCCCATCCGGGCTGTAGGTCGGTCGGCCATCCCCGGCTTCATTGCCTGCGGTCAGATTGACGGCCGTCCCGCCGGAGGCCGGGATCACGAACACATCCTCGTTGGGCCGGGTTCCGCGCAGGTCGGTCTCGGACACGAACGCGATCTCGAGACCGTCGGGGGCGATGTCATAGTCATCGGCGCCCGGCGTGCGGAACTCGACCGCCGCGCCAGAGCCGCGCGTGATGTTGCGGATCTCGCTGGTGGTGATGTCCACCGCAAACAGATGCACCTCGCGCTCATCGAGATAGCGGTCCCAATAGGCAATCGGGCCACGGTCCCACACCCGGGCGGTCATGGAGCTGGAGCCGCGCTGACGCAGCCGCTCGCCCTGGGCCTGCCAGGTCGGAAGGTCGGTCCACACACTTGCGAGAAATGCGATGGAGCGGCCATCCGGGAACCACTTGGGGGCACTAACCCCTACCGGCACGGACGTGACCCGCCGCGCCTCCCCGCCGGTGGTAGGGATGACATAGAGCTGGTTCTGGTCATCGCTGCCGCGCCTGGAGACAAACGCGATGAAGCGGCCATCCGGGCTGAAGACCGGGGAGACATCATTGAAATCCCCGCTGGTCAGCTGGCGCGCCGGGCTGGTGCCATCGGTAGGGACCAGCCACAGCGTGGTGAAGCTGCGGTCCTGCTCCATGGCAAACGAGGTCACAGGCACCACGGCCTGACTGCCATCCGGGGCAAGGTCCGGCGTGCCAACCCGCTGGATCTTCCACAAGGTCTGCACATCCAGTGGCTTGGGCGTTGAAGCCTCAGCAGGGCTGGCGGAAGCGGACACGACGTCTGCCGGTGGTGCCTGAGGTGCTGGCGCCGTACCGGTCTGTGCCAGGGCGCCAGAGGCAGTGAGAGCGACGAGGGCAGCAAGGAGCCCGGCTGATCCGAAAGGCCTTGGCGTGCGCGGATGTCGTGCCGTCATCGTCTTCTCCAGTCCGGATCAGTTTGGTGGCCACAGTGATGGCCCGGCAATCGTGTGTGTGTCTACCGCGAATGATGCACGAGGCGGCATCTGTCCTGCTTGCCTGCGGCTTAACGGGGACTTCACTGACACTGTGCCACACGGGGCAGGTGTCTGAATCCCTTCCCATCGGTGCCTGCGTCAGTGACCCGGCCGTGCGTCGGCTCGCGCAGGCGAGCATAGCGACCGGTGCGCGCGGCAAGCCCGTGCGACTGATCTTTACCGGGCTTTGCGCGCTGGCAGGGCTGACATTTCTGCCGCCGACTGTCGTTGCAGCCTTTGTGGCCGTCGCGCTGGCCTATGAACAGATCATCGGCCCCCTTCTGCGGCGCTGGCTGGTCGAGCGCGCGCCCGCAGCGACCACCCGGACTGGAATGGAAGTGCGGATCGCGCTGACTGCCGGGATCATCGGTTCGGCACATTATACCTGGATCGCCATCCCGGCCTGGGCGACCGGACAGATCGAGGGCATTGCCCTGGCCTTGGTCTGGACCATGGGTGCGGTGATCCACACCATGGCCTATCGCTCCGACAGCCCGATCCTGCTGGTCGGCAGCCTCGTCATGCCATTGGTCTACATCCTCGCAGCCCCGCTGTTCAGCCCCGGCGGCTATGATGGTTCGGACCTGCTGGTGATTTTGTTCTGGTTCTACCTGTTTGCGGCAGCGGGCGTGTTTGCGCACCAGCGCAACGCGCTGCTCGCCCGCGCCGAGGCAGCCCATGAGGCGGGTCAGGTCGCGCGCGACGAGAGTGAGGCCAAGGGTCGGTTCCTGGCCGCCATGAGCCATGAGCTGCGCACGCCGCTCAATGCCATCATCGGCTATGCGCAGCTTGCACGTGAGGACATGACACAGGGTCAGACCCCTGACCCTCAGGACATGATCCGGATCGAGCGGCAGGCCAATCACCTCCTGGGTCTGATCACCGAGATCCTGGATTTCTCGAAACTGGATGCGGGCCAGATGGCCCTGCACCCGGTTCCGTGTGACCCACACACGATTCTCGTGCAGGTCGAGGAGGCTTTGCGTCCTGTAGCCCGCGCCAAGGGGATTGCCTTCAAGGTCGACGCGCTCACCCCGCTGCCCCGCCTCCAGCTGGACTCCAAGCGTCTGGCGCAGGGCGTGATGAATCTCGCTTCCAATGCCGTGAAGTTCACCAGCGCTGGAAGCGTTTGTGTCGAGGCCTTGGTCCTGCCGGGGCCGATTGGGCCGATCCTGCGCTTTGCGGTAAGCGATACCGGGATCGGGATCGAGGCTGCCGACTTGGACAGGCTGTTCCAGCCCTTCAGCCAGCTCGACAATTCCGCCACCCGGCAACATGAAGGCACGGGGCTGGGTCTTGTGATCACGCGCGGCTTTGCCCGGCAGATGGGGGGCGATGTCAGCGTCACCAGCACACCGGGACGTGGCTCCACCTTCACGCTCGATGTGGCCGCGATCCCTGCGCTGGACGCCGCGCCGGAAGCCTGCGCGGCCTGACAGCTCCCCGCACTTGCGATCTAATTGCGACGGGGCTCTTGTGCAAGCAGCCGTCCCCTCCTTCAGAGCCTGCCGTGTGAGCTTCGAACCCCTGTCTTCCGTGTTCGTCACTGCCATTGTGGCCGTCAGCCTGATCTCGTCGGGCCTTTATGGGGCGTGGCTGACACGGGCCCCTCCATCTGCATTGCGCACACTGGTCAAGACTGCAGGGCTGGCGCTACTGGCGCTCGCCGCTGCGCTGGCGCAGCTTCCCTGGCTGCTGGTGCTGGCGCTGGCTGCGAGCGCAGCCGGTGACGGGATGCTGGCTGGTCCGGGACAAGGACGGTTTCTCGCCGGCGTGGCCGCCTTCGCCGTGGCCCACGGCGCCTATGTCCCGCTGTTCGTGAGCCTTGGTGCTTGGGAGGGGCCGCTCGCGCTCTGGCAGCTAGCGGCGATGGCCGGGCTGGTGCTTGCAGCCGGGATGTTGCTGGTCCGCGTGCTGTGGGCACACCTTGGCGCGCTGAGATGGCCGCTTGCGGGCTATTTCGCCATCATTCTGGCCATGGGCCTGACAGCACTGGCGCAGCCGCCCGGCCCTGGCACCACGGCGATCCAGATCGGTGCAGCGTTGTTCCTAGCTTCCGACATGATCCTCGGAGTCGAGCTGTTCCGCCTGCAAACAGGCTCCCGCTGGATGCGTCTGACCGGGCCTGCGATCTGGACGCTGTACTTTGGCGGGCAGGCGCTGATTGCCTGGGGTGTGCTGGCAGCCACGCTGGCGGGTTAGCCCGTAACCGAGGCCTCATCGAAGAACGCCGTTGCGTCCTGCGTCAGGGCTGTGGCGCTGGCCGCCACAATGCGGCCTCCGGCCTCGCTGGTGGCCTGGGTCGGGTCGGAGCCGATGCGGCCGTCGGGGAAGCGGGCGCGGTAGTCGGCGGCATCGCGTATCGGGCCATCGGGCGCGATCTTCGGGGTCAGCACCTGCTGGCCCAGCACCGCCCGCTCCGGCCAGCCCCAATAGGTCACCGCCACTTCGGACGCTGTCCCGTGGGAGCCGTGCCCCACCGGGAATTCGGCCAGGCACAGCTTCTCGATCCCCGGCAGCTGCCACCAGTTGACCAGCTTGTGGGCAAATGGCGCCGCCTCGCCCCGCAGCGAATAGGCCGCGTAGGTCTCGGCAAAGGCTGCCTGGATGGTGGCGACATTGCCCCCATGACCATTGAGCCAGTAGAGCCGGGTGAATCCCGCCCGCACCAGGCTTGCCGTCCAGTCGACGATGGTCGCGATCATCGTGGAGGGTCGAAGCGTCATCGAGCCGGGAAAGCCCATGTGATGCTGGGCCATGCCGATGTGAAAGGTGGGCGCGATCAACAGGTCCGAGGCCTTCTCCGCCTCCGCCGCGATCAGCTGCGGACACAGGGCATCGGTGCCGATCAGACCAGTGGGGCCATGCTGCTCGTGCGAGCCAATCGGCAAGACAATCCCGCGCTTGCCTGCGGCAAGCCGGGCTTCGATTTCGGGCCATGTGGCAAGGGACAGAAACATGCCCAAGCGGCTAGCAGACCGGCCAGCCGGGTCAACCCCGACCCAGGTGGCTTGGCAACCTTGCCGGGTCCATCTGCCATGTTGCGCCGTCGCGTGCACCTCGCTAGAAATTTGTTATGACAGTTTCGACGCGAAATTTGCCGCCGCTTGATGCGTTCTGGATGCCGTTCACGATGAACCGGCGCTTCAAGGCCGACCCGCGCCTGCTCGTTTCGGCATCGGGCATGATCTATCGCTCCCATGATGACCGCGAGATCCTGGATGGCACGGCGGGTCTGTGGACGGTCAATGCCGGTCACGGACGGGCCGAGATCGTGGAGGCGGTCGCCCGCCAGATGCGCGAGCTTGACTATGCCCCCACCTTCCAGATGGCGCACCCGGCAGCCTTCGCGTTTGCGGAGCGGCTGGCAGGGATTGCTCCGGCGGGAATGGACCGGGTCTTCTTCACCAATTCGGGCTCGGAGAGCGTCGAGACAGCGCTCAAGATCGCCCTGGCCTACCACCATGCGCGCGGTGATTACCGCCGCACCCGGCTGATCGGGCGCGAGCGCGGATATCATGGCACCAACTTTGGCGGCATCTCGGTCGGCGGGATCGTGAACAACCGCCGGGTATTCGGCCCTGGCATTCCCGGTACGGACCATCTGCCCCACACGCATGGACTGCCTGGCAACCGGTTTGCCCGTGGCCAGCCGCCTGAGGGCGCGCATCTCGCACGGGAGCTGGACCGGATCGCAGCCCTGCACGGGCCGGAGACGATTGCGGCGGTCATAGTCGAGCCGGTTGCTGGCTCCACCGGGGTGCTGATCCCCCCGGTCGGCTATCTGGACGAGTTGCGGGCGGCCTGTGACAGGGTCGGCTGCCTCTTGATCTTCGATGAGGTGATCACCGGCTATGGTCGGCTGGGCGCGCCATTCGCGGCTCAGGCGCTGGGCGTGATGCCGGATCTGATGACCACTGCCAAGGGCATCAACAACGGCGCCCTGCCGATGGGTGCGGTGTTTGCAAGTCGGGCGGTGCACGACGCGTTCATGGAGGGGCCCGACAGCGTGATCGAGCTGTTCCACGGCTATACGTGTTCGGGCCACCCGGCCGCCTGCGCAGCGGGCCTTGCCACCATGGACATCATGGAACGGGAGGGCCTGTTCACGCGGGCCGCTGGGATCGGCCCTGTTTGGGAGGCAGCGCTGCATGGGCTGCGCGAGGCGCCCCATGTGGTGGATGTGCGCAATCTTGGCCTGATTGGCGGGATCGAACTTGCCCCCCGGGATGGGGCTCCAGGTGCACGCGGCTATGAGGTGTTCGTGCGGGCCTATGAAGCGGGCGTGCTGATCCGCGTGACTGGCGACATCATTGCGCTCTCGCCGCCCTTGATTATCGAGCCGGAGCATATCGAGCGGCTTGTCAGCACCTTGGCAAAGATCCTGCAAGACGTGGCCTGACCGGGCGAGTCGAGCTCTCTGCTCAACTGTCCGGTTGGCGACGCTACCGCCAGGCGTAGTTGAAGCTGATTGACACGCGCCGCGCGCTGGCGCGGTTCATCACCACTTCATGGCGCAGCCAGCTTTCCCACAGGATCACTTCACCTTCAGTCGGTGCCAGAAACACGAAGGGCTGCAACGACTGCGGCGCATCTGCCAGACGGGTTGGCTGGGCCATCATCATGGCGAGGCGCGGGTCTTCCAGCTTCAACGCCGAGGCGCCGTCGGGGACTTCGACATAATAGGTGCCCGAGACCACCGAATGGGGATGGATGTGCCCCGTATGGATCCCGCCCTTGGGCATGACATTGACCCAAAGACTGTCCAGCCGCAGGCGCTTCCCGGCCAGATCATGGCTGCAGGCAGCGCTGAAGGCCGCAACATGCCGTTCCAGCTGGCGCGCCAGTGTCGCAAACGGTGTCATGCGCGTCGGCAGATCATTGAGCGAGGCGTAAGAGGTATAGCCCGGATAGCCCTGCTCGCGGCTCCAGCGCCTCCCTGCCATATCCTCCTGCGCCAGAAGCGCGCAGGCATCTGACAGCTCTGCTCTCAGTCCATCGGGATCGCGCCCGCCAAGCGGGGCGCGATAGACCGGCGTCACGAACAGGTGCGTGAGCGTCCCCGAGGTTGCCGGCCCTGTTCCGGACATCGCCTGTCAGCCCTTGCGCTTGTGAGCGAATTCCTGGTCGAGCGACTGCTCCAGCAGGCGGATGTCGATATCGATCGAGCGCGCATCGCGCCCCTGAACGACAGCCAGAAAGTCGGCAAACGCGACATCGAGTTTGCCAATCATCCCGTCGATCTCGGCCACACGAGCCGTGTCGCCCGATACCACCAGTCCGCCCCGCGCCGCAATCAGATCAGCAGCCGAGGGGAGGTAATAGGTGAACAGCCGCTGGACTTCCCCAAGTCGGGCCGGATCCGCTTCCAGCGCGCGAGCAATCTGATCGCTGGCATCAACCATCCGGCGCAGCCGCTCGCCAAGCTCGCCAGTGGCCACAGCTGCGGCGGAGGCGAGCGCTGCGCGGGCCGGTCCCGCATCGGCAATCACCTTGCCATGCAGGCCCGCCGGGACCGGCGCGGGAGGAGCTTCTGCACGTGTCAGCACCGGTTGGGTCTGCTGCGTGCCGGTCTGGCTCGGATCACCGGCACCCTGGGCCCGACGCTGACGGTGCTTGCGCTTTTCCGACCAGTCGTCGTCATCATCGTCGTCGTCAGTGCCCCACCAATCATCGCGAAGCGAGCTGTCCTTGTCGCTATCCCACTTGATGCCCATTAGGATCGCCAGACCGAAGAAGATCGGCAGAAGCGCGCCGGAGAAGCCGGTAAAGGCCCAGATCGCCCCCCAGAACAGGAAGGCGCCAGCCATGCCCTTCGCCCGGACGCGGCCCATGAAACTCCGGGTCCGGCGTTTCCACTTGTCCTCGTCGTCCCTGTCCATTCCCACTACAGCCCTCTCCTGGCGTCCTGCGACCAATCCGTACCTCAACGCCTAGGACAGAGGCGGTGCTGCCAGCGCCCGTCGCAGTTCGCCCGTCATCTCGGTCATC
Organism: Ottelia alismoides; assembly: GCA_037367405.1. Lineage (NCBI taxonomy): Eukaryota > Viridiplantae > Streptophyta > Magnoliopsida > Alismatales > Hydrocharitaceae > Ottelia > Ottelia alismoides. The sequence goes on from JAZKJV010009027.1 coordinate 128,460, forward strand.
CGGCGCTCGACCTCGGCACGCTTGCGGCGGCCTTCTTCCTGGGCACTCATCACGCCGGTGATGGTTTCGATCAGGTCCTTGTTGGCAGCTTCGAGCGTCTCGAGATCGACGATGCCGCGCTGGGACTGTTCCTCGATCGCAATTGCCTGGTCCTTCATCATCTGGGAGGTCTGGCGGAGCATGGCGTTGGTGGCGTCGGTCACGGACTTCTGCATCGCCAGCGCTTCTTCCTGTTTCCGCAGGCCCAGCAGCAGCACCATCTTCTGCTTCCAAAGCGGGATGGTCAGGCGGGTGGAGGCCTGCAGGCTTTCCACCAGCGTCTCGTCGCCCGACTGGATGATGCGGATCTGTGGCAGCTGCTGGATGCCGATCTGCCGGGCCTGCTTGAGATAGAACACCCGCTTTTCCAGCCGGTCGAGCGCCTGTTCGGCATCGCGGTAGGCCTGGGCCTCGATCAGTCCGTCGCCCGTGAGTGCGGCAGCCTCGGCAGCGGCCTTCAGCTCCGGCAGTCTGGTGGCGCGGATTTCTGCGGCATAAAGCTCGCCCGCCTCGATATAGGCCGCCAACTGGGCGATGGAGGCAGCGGTCTGCTCGTGCAGATCGTCCAGCATCATGATGTCGCGGCGCAGGCCGTCCTTGCGCTTGTCCAGCTCGATGGCGATGGCATCGATCTGGCTGGCGACATCCTCATAGCGGGCCTTGAACTTCTGGATTTCCGCACGTGCATTGCCGAACAGCTTCCCGAAAAAGCCCTTGTTCTGCATCGAGGCCGGATCAAGCCCCTTGGCGCGGGCAATGATGTCCGAGAGGAGCCGACCCGTATCGCCGAGTTCCTTGTTCTTGGTCTGGGCCAGGATGCGGTCCGCATAGGTCACCACATTGCGCTGGGCATTGTCGCCGAAGGTGGCGATGGAGGCGCGGTCGTCCAGATTGATCTGGCTGCGGATCCGGTCGAGCTCGGCCCGGTCGACCACAATGGCTGGGACGGTGGCGACAGGCTCCAGCGTGGCAGTGGGCGTGGAGGGCGCCGGGGTGGCTGCCGCAACCGGTTGAAGGGCAGGTGCAGTGTCCTTGCTGTCGTCGCTCATCGCAGTCTCGAGGCTCCCCCTGCGCGGATCAGCCGCGCCAATCGTGTGCATCTAAGCATGCTCCGCCCCGATTGCACGGGGGCAGGGATGAAAAATCGGCAAGGCAGTGCGGTATGCACGTCCAGAGCGCTTCTGCATTGAGCGGAGCTGTACCTCACAACATCTCTCCCCAAGCCTGGCGCATCACCGTAAAAGGGCGGGAATGATCCAGCTCACCTGTCCTGCCCAGGGCGCAACCAATCGCGCCGACCGTGCCGTATCTGTCGGCAGCCGCCTGCTGACAGCAGCCCTGCTGACTGGCGCAGCCTGTCTTGTGCCCCTGTCCGGCCCTGCCCTTGCACAGACCGCAGCGCCGGTGCCACCTGTCTTGCCACGCCCGGCGCAGGCTCCGGTTCCTGCATTTGTGGGCTGCGTGAACGCGGCAGTCGCTGATGCCATTCGGGCCGGAGCACCGGCAGCACCAGCCCGTGCTGCGATGACTGGGATCGTTGCCCCGGACCCGGACGTGCTGGCGGCTGCCAGCGTGCAGCCGGAAAGCCGCCTCGAGATCTGGGACTATCTGGCCGCACTGGTCGATGAGGAGCGGGTGCAGGACGGGCTGCGCGCGGTGGAAAGTCAGCGCCCCTATCTGGAGGCTCTTGCCCGTCGAACCGGAGTCGATCTGCACACGGTAGCAGGGATCTGGGGCGTGGAGACCAATTTCGGGACGATTCTTGGCCGCCGCCTCGTGCTCAATTCCCTCGCCACGCTTGCGTGTGGCGGTCACCGCCGCGCGACCTTCTTCCGGTCCGAACTGGTAGCAGCCATCCGGATCCAGGCAGCCGGACATGTAGACCCCGAACATTTCCGGGGCAGCTGGGCGGGCGCGTTCGGCCAGACCCAGTTCATGCCGACGACCTTCTGGGCCCTGGCCGTTGATGGAACCGGGGATGGGCGCCGCGATATCATCGACGAGCCGCGTGATGCGCTCGCCTCCACCGCCAATTACCTCGCGCGCCACAATTGGGTCCCGGGACAGCGCTGGGGCTATGAGGTGCGTCTGCCCCAGGGCTATGCCGGGCCGACCGGTCGCACCAACCGGCGCAGCCTGAGCGCCTGGGCGGCAGCAGGCCTGCGTCAGGGCGATGGCAGCCCCCTGCCCGGCGGCGACGCGGCCTATGGCCTGCTCCTGCCAGCCGGGCCGCGCGGACCAGGCTTCCTGGTCGGGCGCAATTTCGATGCGGTTCGAGCCTACAATCCGGCCGACTCCTATGCCCTTGCGGTCAACCTGCTGGCTGACCGGCTGGCAGGACGCACCGGTGTGGTCCAGCCCTGGCCGACAGATGATCCGCCGCTGTCGAGAGCCGAACGGCGCGAGGTCCAGAGCCTGTTATTGCGCCTGGGCTACGATGTTGGCGCCGCGGATGGAATCCTGGGCTCCCGCTCCAAGGCCGCCATCCAGGACTTCCAGCACAGCCGCGGCCTTCCTGTCGAAGCCCGTGCGGGACAAAGGCTGCTAGCCGCCCTCAGGGCAGCCGTCAGCCCCCCACCACGGCAACCGTAGCACAGCATTCACGCATGCGGATGAGACCGCTGCGCGCGAACACCGTCCGATCCTGTCAATGACCTGCCGCGCAACTTCGATCCTGACGGATCGAAACGCGCTCAACCATAAGCACAAACGAAAAGGGCCCGCCGGCTTCCGGGCGGGCCCTCTCGGCTCTGCGGTAAAGTCAGGTCAGTACTGCGCGCTGTAGCGCAGGAAGAAGACACGACCCAACGCGGACACGGGCCCTGTGGTTTCACCGTAGTAGGGCAATTCCTCGGTAATGTTGCTGATCCCGAAACGGACAGTGCTGGTATCGGTCAGTTCGTATCGTGCGCTGAGATCATGGTACCAGATTGCCGGTGCCATGTTCGGCGTCACTTCGTCGAGCCGCTCGATATCCACACCGCGCAGGGCCTGCTCGGATTGATAGCTGGAGAACCAGCCAATCCCGAATTTGCCGCGCGACCAGTCAATCCCGATCGTACCGGCAACCTCCGGACGGTCGATTTCGCCGAGAGCCGGATTTGAGCGATTGGGTTCGCTCGGGAATGTGAAGTCGTTCCACTTCTCGAGGACTGTGCCTGCGATGCTCAAAGTGACGTTCCCGAACCGGTCGAGGTTCAGCGCATCCATGGGCACCCGGTAGCGGATGTCAAAGTCCACGCCAGCCGCTTCACGGGCAGCGAAGTTCACATCGGTCCGACGAATGCGGTTGATGAGGCCCCATTGCGGGTTGGTCGCCTCCGTTCCGCTGAAGTCGCGCCCGAACAACGCGCAGAAGTCGTTGTTCAGTGTGGCCGCATCATAACAGGCCGCGACGATGTCGTTTTCGGACACCAGGGCAATCGCATCTTCGATCCGGATGCTCCAGTAGTCGACCGTCGCCGTCAGGCCGGGGATGAAGCGGGGACGCAGAACAATCCCGTATGTTTCGGATTCAGCTGTTTCCTCCTGCAGATCCCGATTACCGGAGCGGATGCCCGGGAAGTTTGAGGTCCGGTTCCGGTTCCACGGCGACGTGGTCAGGTTGCGCTGGAAGGTTGCCTCGCAGTTCCGGCGACGGTTGGCCGGGTTTGGCCCGAGGTTGATCAGGTTGGACAGGCAGACATCCCGCGGGTTCGAGCTGATCGACTGCTCACCAAGGAACAACTCGGAAATGTTCGGGGCCCGCACCGTCTTGGAGACGCCTCCACGGACGCGAATGTCGGGAACCGGCGCCCAAACAAAATCTGCCTTCCAGGCATCGGTCTCGCCAACAGTGGAGTATTCCCCGATCCGGTATGCGGCATTGACGGTCAGCTCCTCTGCGAACGGCAATTCGCTCAAGAGCGGCACTCGCACTTCCACGAAGGCTTCCGAAACATCAAACTCCCCGGACACCGCAGCCACCGAACGCTGTTCCCAGAAGTTGTTGTCGTTGCCGAGACGCAGCGGATCGGGCTGGAAGTCCGACTCTTCCTTGCGGTACTCGGCACCCAGAGCAAAGGCTATCGGGCCGCCAGGCAGCGAAAACAGCTTCTCGCTATCCCCGCTCACGATCGCCCGCAGGACGGTCTGCTGGATGGTGGCCTTCTCAGTTTCTTGATAATTGAGGAAGTCCAGTGCTTCCGGCGACGCGTTACCAACCCCGAACAGGTTCCAGGGCCTGCATTCCGAGGGACGGTAACTGACCGGGGCAACAGCCCCAAAGTTGCTGTCATCCAGAAAGGTTGCGAGCGGCAAGGTACCGTTCAGCGCAATCCGGCAGATCGGATTGCCGCGCGCATCCGTTGTCACATCCATAGCAGCAAACCAGCGATCACGCTGACGCACCCAGCGATTGATCTCCTGTTCGGTGCGACCATAGTTAAGTGACACTTCATAGTTCCAACTATCGAAGAACTCGCCGCGCAGGCCGAATACGCCGCGATAGGTCTGACGCATGGCGTCGACTTCCGGTCGCAGCACATCGGTATGGTCGCGGGCAACTGTGATGCGGAACAGGTTGGCGTTATAAGCCGGGTTCAACGCCCGACGGGCAGCGATCTCCTGGTTGGCCAGTGCGCGCAACTGAGCCGGGATGAACGGGTTGTCGAGCTGGATCAGGATTGTGTCGTCATAAGTGTTGTAGAACTGGTATTCCCGCGACTTGGCATAGACACCCTTGAGCTCGCCGAAGAACGTTGCGCTATCGGTCAGATCATAGCGGAAATTCAGATTGAGCGACAAATTCTGGGTGTCTGGCGTCAGGCTGTCGCCATTGGTGTTCTGGGCAGCGCCATCGCCACCATACTGGTTGGTCGTGTCCGCGATCAGGCCGTCCCGGAAGGGCCGGATCTGACCTGTCGTCCGGTCAATCACCCAGCAACCACCGACGAATTCCACTGTGCCCCGTCCGATGAAGCTCTGCAGACAGTCGCGCACACCGTTTCCATCAATATCAAGGTTCGCACGGAACACGGAATCCGGGCGCGGTGCAAAGAAGCTGGTCGGGTCGAAGCCGAACAATCCGCCCCAGGCGGAGATCGCGAAGTTGTAACTCGGCGTCATCGACAACGCCGACGCATTGCCCGCACGGTCAATCAGTGACTGGGCGGTGCCGGGAAATCTCGGATTACCTCCGATCAGGATTGTCTGGCCAACTGCTTGCTGTGGTGTCACGCCCGGTGGCAGCGGGTCACCATTCTGGAAACGCAGGGCGGGGTTGGCGAGCACCACCGGCAACGCGCCATCACGTGTCCATGGACGATCACCGAAACGGATGCCTTCGCGCGCCTCATAGGAAGCAGCGAAGGTCAGGTTGCCCCGGCCATCAGCGAAATTCCGCCCTCCAAGATAGGACATATAGGCCTGCGGGCCGTCACCTTCCCCGGACAAGCTGAACTGGGCTTCAATCTCCTGACCTTCGTAGTCATCCTTCAGGATGAAGTTGACCACACCTGTGACCGCGTCCGACCCGTAGATAGCCGACGCACCGCCCGTCAGAACTTCAACACGCGACACAAGACCCGACGGAATGGTCGACACGTCGACAGACGCAGTACCGGGAGCGCCAGCCACATGGCGCCGACCATTCACGAGCGTCAACGTCCGTGCCGTACCAAGGCCGCGCAAGTTCAGTTCGACACGACCGGCCACCGCACCATCTCGCACCGATTGCTCGACCGTGTTAGTGAATTGGAGTGCCGGGACCTTTTCAAGCGCATCGGCAAAATTGGTAGATCCACGAGCGATGATCTCTTCGACCGAAATCACCTGGAGCGGGGTCTGTGACTGTGCTTCGGCGCGACCGATCAGCGAGCCGGTCACCACAACCACTGTTTCGTCACCTGCTTCAGCGGCAGCGGGTTCGGCTGCGGCTGGTGCGGATTGTGTCGTTGTCTGTGCAAATGCGACCGTGCCCATCACCAGCGGCGCAATCGCTGCCGTGGTAGCCAGCCAAAAACGCATCTTCATCTCGGTATCCCTTCGTCTATGGGAGAAGTCTGTACGCCTGGCTCGTGTCGCGTCAGTGGACGATGAAGCCTGTCCAACCCCACCGGCATTGCGCGAATAGCAACACAGCCACCAGCCGAACCCCCGCCCGGTCACAGAGTCGTTTCATGGCAGTCACTAAGAGTCAAGCAAAGCGCCCGGTGATTTGCTGGGCAGTATGCTCGCCACGGCGCCATGGTTGCCGTTGAGCGACGCTTTTTGTGTCAGCCGGCTACTTATCTAGGCACGTAACGCAAAGGCCCGACGAGGTTTCCGGACCGTGTCCGCTCGATTCTTGCGGAAGAAAGCCTCCGGCTCTCTGCTGCACTGGTCCAGTTGCACCGCAGGCGCGGCGGGGATTGGACGGACACCGCTGACGCCCTGCCTTGTGACGGTGCGCGCCCTGCACCATGCGCGCTACCACAGCGCCGATCCGCTCGAGCGGTATTCGTACACGGTGAACCAGGGAGCCGCACTCGAACACCGATCCGGCATTCCCATGTCGCGCACCTTTGCTTCCGTCGGATCGCGGGGCGCACTGGCGTTCTCCTCAACGCGGCGCATGTTACATGGGTGTCACACGGCCTTGCTAGTTTCCGACGGGACAGATCAGGAACAACGCCATGGCGCAAGCTCCAGCCGAGCTAAACCGCCTCCATGTCGACCAAGTAGAGCTGGGTGATGCTTATGATCGAAATGCGCGGCCCGTCCAAAGGTACGATCGAAAATCCGTTCACAGTGCTGTTTCTTTGTACCGGCAATTCTGCACGCTCGATCCTGGCCGAGGCGATCTTGAACAGGCTCGGGGCTGGCCGGTTCCGGGCCTTTTCGGCAGGCTCCATGCCGAAGGGTGCGGTCAACCCGGCGGCGCTACATCTGTTGGCAGAGCTCGGCTATCCCACGACCTACTTGCGTTCGAAGAGCTGGGACGAGTTTGCTGCTGAAGGCGCAGAAGAGCTGGATTTCGTCATTACGGTCTGTGACAATGCCGCCGGTGAGGTCTGTCCGATCTGGCCGGGCCAGCCGGTCAGCGCACATTGGGGCCAGCCTGACCCTGCCGAGGTCACCTCATCGCCAGCCGAAACAGCCGCGGCTTTCGCAGAGGCCCACCGAATGCTGACGAACCGACTTCAGGCGTTCGTTAATCTGCCTATCGCGGCGCTTGACCGGCTGACATTGAGTGCGCGCCTGCGGGAAATCCCGGGCGGAACCCAATGAGTGATCCAGACTCGCCGGCCCGCGCTGTTGTTGCCGAAGGGCTCGGTTCTCTAATGTTGACGGCGACAGTTGTTGGATCCGGCATTCTGGCGACGCGGCTTGCAGGCGGCAATGATGCGGTGGCCCTGCTCGGCAACGCAGCTGCCACCGGAGCTATTCTGTATGTCCTGATTACGGCCCTGGGTCCGGTCAGCGGGGCGCACTTCAATCCCGCAGTCACGCTGGTGATGGCATTACGCGGTGCGCTCACCGCTGGCCGGGCCTGCGCATACTGCCTGGTGCAGATAGTCGGCTGCTGTGTTGGGACGCTGATTGCCCATGCGATGTTCGAGCTGCCGGCAATCCAGGAAGCCACACGCCAGCGCAGCAGCACCGGTGAGCTTCTTGGTGAGCTGATGGCCACGGCTGCGCTTATCTTCACCATCCTCGCAATCTCCCGCACGCGGCCGCAGGCTGTCGCCACAGCAGTGGCGGCAGTGATCGTGGCCGGTTACTGGTGGACCAGCTCTACATCCTTCGCCAATCCCGCCATCACGCTCGCCCGCGCCTTGACCGATACTTTCGCTGGGATCCGGCTGGCTGATGCGCCTGGTTTCATCGTCAGCCAGCTCCTGGGGGCAGGGTTGGGGCTTGCAGCTGCAGGCTGGCTGTACGGGAGCGGGCAGGACAAGAGCGGTGCTCGCGCGTCCTGAATAAGAATCGTCGGCGCATACGCCGCTTCAGGAGTTGCCGCGCAGGTTCCATCCTGACGGGTCGAAACGCGCTCAAGAGCGAGGCACTGTTCACCCGCGCGGGCGGGGTTTGCCAAACGGAGCAGTGACGACCGCTCCGCTTTCAGCGCTTGCGGGCGTGCGCACCTCCAGAACGCGGGCGCCTGGGAAGGCACGCAGGGCTGCCTGCACGGCAGGCTCGACTTCCACCGCCTTAAGCGCCTCTTCGGCCTTGCGCTTGCGGGCCTCGGCAAGGGTCTCCGGCTCCGGCCCGCCAGCAGGAGCTTCGGAAACAAACCGCACCTGCCAGTCGGAGCCAAACATCGCAGCAATGGCCTCGACTGTCCGGCGCCCGAGATCGGGGGCCGCACGGACCGTTGGCGCGAGCACCAGCTCGCCTGGCCGGTAACTGACCACATGGACATGGCGTTCCAGATCGACCACCAGGCCGAAATGCTCCCGCCGGGTCTCAAGGGCTGCAATCAACGCCTCGAACGTCGCTGGCCCTGCCTTGCCGGCCATCGCCTGCAGCTCTGGCGCCAGGGCTGGAGCAGTACTGCCACGGGCCAGCGTGACCGAACCAGAGCCACCGTTGGCCACGTTTGCGGACCCGCCGCCACCACCGCCACCGGTGGTCAACACAGACGCTCTGCCTGCCCCGCCACCGGTCAGCAGCTGCGCCAGCTCCTCAGGGCCGGGCAGTTGCTGGGCAGCGCAGGCGCGCAGCAGACACATGTCCGCCGCCTGCATCGGATCAGGGGCCCGCGCAGCCTCTTCAAAGCCACGCAGCAGGATCTGCCATAGCCGCCCGGCTGCTGCCGGTGTCAGCTGCGCTGCAAGGGCCTTGACCCCGGGCAGCCTGATCCAGTGGCCCTGTCGAGCTCCAGGCCGAGCCCAGCGCCTGGCACCGGGCCACTTCATGCGCGATATCCATCAGCGCGCGCAGCACAAGGTCCGCCTGCGCACCGCCGCCATACTGGTCCGCCAGTTCGCTGAGAGCGCCACCCGCATCGCCCGCGACCACCGCTTCCAGAAGCCCTAAAGTCCGGGTCCTGTCAGCCAGGCCAAGCATGTCGCGCACAACAGCGGCCCCGACCCCGGCGCCGCGATCCTGCACGATCGCCTGATCCAGCAAGGACAGCCCATCGCGGACAGAGCCCTCTGCGGCCCGCGCGATCAGCTCCAGCGCATCCGGCTCGATACGCGCCCCTTCAGTGGCTGCAATAGCCCCCAGATGCGCCGAGAGCCGGTCCACTTCCACCCGGCGCAGATCAAACCGCTGGCAACGGGACAGGATGGTGACCGGGACCTTGTGAATTTCGGTTGTGGCGAAGATGAATTTCGCGTGGGGCGGCGGCTCTTCCAGCGTCTTCAGCAGCGCGTTGAAGGCTGCCGTCGACAGCATATGCACTTCGTCGATCACATAGACCTTGTAGCGGGCGCTGATCGGGCCATAGCGGACCCCATCCAGCAGTTCGCGCATGTCACTCACCCCGGTCCGAGAGGCCGCATCGAGTTCGAACACATCGGGATGGCGCCCGGCCTGGATATCGGCGCAGTGCGTGCCGGGCGGGTCGAGCTGGATTGACGGACGGGTGACATCCGCGCTGGCGTAGTTGAGAGCGCGAGCGATCAGACGAGCCGTCGTGGTCTTGCCGACACCGCGCACGCCTGTGAGCATGTAGGCATGGGCGATGCGGTCCGTGGCAAACGCGTTGGTGAGCGTGCGCACCATTGCTTCCTGCCCGATCATGTCCTCGAACCGCTGCGGGCGGTACTTGCGGGCCAGCACGAGATAAGCGCCGCCCTCGGTGCTTGGCGCGCTTGCGACTGGGGCAACAGCCGACGTCGCGGCAGGCGATGACGCGACAGGAGTGGCTGCTGCGGGCACCCCAACGGGCGCAACCTCATCGTCCCCGAACATCGACAGGGTCAGATCGTCCCGTTCGGCTTCCTCGCCATCCGACAGGGTATCGGGATCGCCGTCGCTGGCCCACAGACCCGGCGAGCCGGGGGGCAGGTCATCATCGCGATCATCCTCGTCCTCGATCATCGCTGGCCTGCCGGTGGTGTCAGGAAAGGTGGAGGACCGGACAGCGACCCGGGGCGAAACTCGTTGCGGCTGCTGCGTTCCCGCCCTGACCGGATTGGCGAGGACCCCGTCCGCCGCCGGCCTCCATCCCCACTATCGCAGCCCGCCCGCCGCCGCGCAAGCAGTGGGTGCTGCGATCCGGTGCCGGGCGCGGCAGCCGGTCTTCTGGTCCACACCAATCAGGAGGCAGGCGGTACTGCGTCCTCAAGCACGCTGATAGCCTCGCCGTCGGAGACGATGACTGTCCGTACCGTGCGGGGGAAGGCCAGGAACAGGCCGTTCTCGACCACGCCGGGGATGCGGTTGAGGTGCTCGCTGAGTGCTTCTGGGTCCGGGATGGTGCCGCAGGCGCAGTCGAGGATGTAGTTTCCGCCATCGCTCAGGAACGGGCGGCCCGGCGCACCGGCTTCGCGCAGCTGAACATCGGCTGTGGTACAGCCGCTGGCCCGTAGCGCGTCGAACACCTTCTTTGCCGTGATCGTGAAGCCGAACGGCGTGACTTCGACTGGTAGCGGGAAGCGGCCGAGTTGCTGGACCAGCTTGGAGCCATCGGCAATCACCACCATCTGGTCGCTGGCATGGGCGATGATTTTCTCGCGCAGGAGCGCTCCGCCACCGCCTTTGATCAGCCGGAATTGCGGATCGACTTCATCGGCGCCGTCCACCGTCAGATCGATCCGGTCGGCCTGATCGATCTCGATCAGGGGCACGCCGACCTGGATCGCAAGCCGGCGAGTGGCCTCCGATGTCGGCAGGCCACCCACGCGCAACCCCTCACGCACCCGGTCGCCCAGCATCCGCACGAAGTGGCTGGCGGTGGAGCCGGTGCCGAGGCCAAGGATCATGCCGTCCTCGACATATTCCAGCGCCGCTGCGGCAGCATTCATCTTGGCAAGGTCGCTCATGATGCGCTTCCCTTTCTGGCGTCTTTTTCGGCCTGCTTTCGCGCGCGGTAGCGGGTCCCGCCGCCCTCCACAATCCGCAGCGTCCCGCGTTCGACGGCCATGGCGCCGTCGGGCACATTCTCGGTGATAGTGGAGCCCGACCCGGTATTGGCCCCAGCACCAACCCGTACTGGCGCGACCAGCATGGTGTCCGAGCCGATGAAGGCGCCTGCCCCGATTTCGGTGCGGTGCTTGAGGTAGCCATCATAATTGCAGGTCACAGTGCCAGCCCCAATGTTCGCACCGGCACCGACCGTCGCATCGCCCAAATAGGTCAGATGATTCGCCTTGGCGCCTGCCCCCATCTGCGTGTTCTTGAGCTCGACGAAATTGCCGATGTGCGCCCCTTGACCCACGTCTGTGCCGGGGCGCAGGCGCGCATAGGGGCCGATGATGGCGCCCGGGCCAACGGTGCACTGCTCAAGATGGCAGAAGGCCCGGATTCGGGCGCCGGTTTCCACGACCACACCTGGTCCAAACACCACATTGGGCTCCACGATCACATCCTGATCCAGCACCGTGTCGTAGCTGAACATCACGCTGCCAGGATCGACCAGCGTCACCCCGGCCACCATCATCGCGGTGCGCCGCCGGGCCTGGAAGCTCGCCTCGGCCTGGGCCAGCTCCACCCGGCTGTTGACGCCCAGCACCTCGTCCTCCGTGGCGCGCACGGCCCGCGCCCCGAGGCCACGACCCCGTGCCAGCGCGACGACGTCAGTGAGGTAGTATTCGCCCTTCAGATTGTCGTTGGTGACCTCTGACAGAAGGTCGAACAGCAATGGGGCGGCGGCTGCAAGAACGCCCGAGTTGCACAGATGTACCAGCAACTGCTCGCGCGTTGCCTCCTTGGCCTCCACGATTGCGTCGAGCATCCCGCCGGGTGTCTCGATCAGGCGGCCATAGGCACCAGGCTCGCGCGCTTCGAAGCCCAGAACCGCAACACTGGCGCGGCCGGTCAGCGCATCGAACACGGCAGCGGCGGTATCGGTGCTGATCAGGGGTGTGTCAGCATACAGCACGATGGCGTCGCCATCGAACCCGGCGAGGGCCTGCTCGGCACAGCGCACGGCGTGGCCGGTGCCCTGTGGCGGATCCTGCAGCACGGTTGTACCCGGCCCGAGGATAGCTTCTGCCTCCGCCTTCGCATCAGGATTGTGCGCTCCGGTGACCACCACGATCCGCTCGCATCCCAGCGACTGGGCAAGGGCAATCGACCAGGCCAGCATCGAGCGCCCACCCACATGGTGCAGCACTTTGGACATGGACGACTTCATCCGCGTGCCATGCCCGGCTGCCAGGATGATGGCGGCCCGCGGGCGGGACAAGTCGGGGCTGGCGGGATTGGACTGGGGCTGCGACACGGGCGTTGTGTCTCCTTGCGGCAGAACGCCCCGCCTTCTAGTGCGCGTTGCACCGCCTTGGGAACGCGCTTGCGCATCATTTCTGGCGTGAAACAGCCTGCCGGGGACGCTCCCCTGCAGTGGAGCGCGCCATGCACATCAGCACCGGCACCGTCGTGTTCGACCTTGATGGCACTCTGGCCGATACCGCGCCAGATCTCTGGGCGGTCACGAACAGGACCCTGGCCCGGATCGGCCTTGCGCCCGTGGGGCTTGCGTGTGTGCGCCGGAGCATCGGCAACGGCGCGCGCGCGCTGTTGCTGGCTGCTGCGCGGGACTCTGGTCGGGAGCTGAGCGATATCGAGCTTGAGCCACTGGTGGAGCTGTTCCGGTCAGACATCGCCGCCTGCCCGGTCCGGGACAGTACCGTCTATCCCGGTGTGGTCGAGGCGCTGGAGGCGCTGCGCAAGGATGGCTTCCGACTGGCGGTATGCACCAACAAGCATGCGCCCCTCGCGCGGCTTGTGCTGGATGGGCTTGGGCTTTCAGGCTGGTTTGACGGTGTGGTGGGAGGGGATGAAGCGCCTGCCAATAAGCCCGATCCGCGCCACCTTGCTTTGGCCATCGAACGCGCTTGCGGAAGCCCGGACCAGGCCATCATGGTGGGCGACGCGCGCCCGAATGTAACGGCTGCGCGCAGGCTCGGCATTCCCGTCATCGTATCAAGTCAGGGCTATGGACCGGAAACGGCGCCTGCCCTTGGGGCAGACGCCGTCTACGAGACCTTTGCCGCTGTTCCGCACCTGGTCCGGCAGCTGATCGCGCCCTGACCGGTTTGCGGCACATGCAGCGCTGTCGCAAAAAGCCTTATGCGGCTTCGGTGGCTGCGCGGCGGCGCGGCAGGCCATTGACCATGTCCGAGCGCACGTCGGTGCGGCCCGAACGCATGGCCGGAACGAAGCCCTCTTCGATCAGATCCACGCTCACGTCATAGCCGCGGTCGCGCCAGTACTCCTGGATCTTCATCTTCAGGCGGCGGGCCCCATCGGCAGTGCAGAAATCGCCTTCCATAGTAGTCCTCATGTGCCCTTTCAGGGCAGTGCTTGTAACCCAGTCGGGTGTTGATGGTTGTGGTCTGCGGGGCTTGCATTCGATTGCGTGGCGCCCGGTGACCGCCGCTATATCGTCCGCATGGACCCGGTTTCAAGCAAAAAACGAGGCCTCGCGCTCGGTGAACCACGCTCACATTTTTCTGACCGGGACGGGCTTGACAAACCAGCCATGCGTCCTGTCCGCCCAATGACTGCAAAACCCGCATGAATTTTCCGCGACAGTCAAAAAATCGGCATTTTTCTGCCCCGCCCTTGCAACGGGGGATAAACGAATAGATACTCATAACCGGTCGAATATGTTGGTAATAGCAGCATTGCAAAAATGCCGCCTCTGTGCAGATCGGAACTTTCCATGCCGACGAGCGTGCTGGACGACAATCTGAGCGGGCGAATCCGTCGCGCCCGGCAGGAGCTGGGGCTGTCACAGCAGGAGCTGGCGGATCGTGTACGGGTCAGCCAGCCGACCATCGTGCACTGGGAACAAGGCACACATACCCCCCGGCACCTTGCGCTGGCGCGACTGGCAGATGCTCTGTCCGTTTCGCGTGAGTGGCTGGTCGGTGCTGGCCCAGCCGATGTGCGAGTCCAGGCGGGTGGTGCGGTGCGCATGGCCCAGCCCCAGGCCGATGATGGCCGCCCTGGGTATCTTTCCAGGCCCCTCGTTCATGTCCCGGTGCACGCCTGGCCGACCGAGGCTGCACTGATGACAGGCGTCCTCGACGGTGTGGTGGGCCCACGCGACATGCTGGCCTGGAGCGGGCCGCTCCTCAGGCCTGTGGCTCTGGAATCGGCGGATCCTGCAGCGCGCCAGCTCTTTCCCGCAGGCACTGTGGTGGTGCTTGACTGTGCCGCAAGCGAACTGGACCGCCTGCGCGAAGGGGCATGGTATCTGGGTGCGGAGGGCGGGCGTTGCGTGCTGCGCCGCTGGCGGCGGGACCCGGACCGGTTCGAGGCTGATAGCCTGCGCGACACCCAGTTCGACATATCCCTTGTTCGCCCACTCGGCCGCGTCGTCGGGACGGTGCGCCGGTTCCAGAACTGACCTGCTGCTCAGTCCTGCGCCAGACCGTGAGCACCCAGGAAATCCAGCGCCTCCTGCCACGCCTGGGCGGCCACCACCGGGTCGTGGTCCTTGCCGCGATCCGAGAAGAACCCATGCCCGGCGGGCCACACCAGCACCGGAACGTCCGGCCAAGCCATTCTCACCGTTTCCACATCTGAAAGCGGAATACCGGCATCATGGGCGCCATAGTGCAGCTGCACCGGCACACGTGGGGGGCTGTCCAACAGTGTGGTGATCAGCCGACCGTAGAAGCCGACGCAGGCGGACACACGCTGGCACCGCTGCGCCGCCAGCCATGCCACCGTCCCGCCCCAGCAGAAGCCGGTGACAAACACCGGGTCAGCACCGATCCCGGCCAGCCAGTCGATCGCTGCCTGGGTGTCATCCGCCACCTGATCCCACGGCGTAGCCCGCACAGCCGCAAGCCCTTTCTGCACGCCTTCAGGATCGTATCCTGCCAGAAAACCCGGCTCGATCCGCCCGAAATAGTCCGGCGCCAGCACGGCAAAGCCCTCGCCTGCAAACCGGGTCGCAAGCGCGCGCATATTGGTATTGAGCCCGAATATCTCCTGCGCGAGCACCAGCCCGGCACGTGGCGGACCATCCGGCAGACTTGCCAGCGCGCGCACACCGGTTGCCAGCACAACGGTCTCGGGATTTGCAGCGTTCATGGACAAGGATTGGCGGGGCAATGTCGGGGGGTCAAGGGGGCCGGTTTCCAGGAACAGCCTGCAGCGTGCTGGACGGGACCGTTCCCGCGCGGCACCTGTGAAGCGAAACGCCTGCCCTATTTGCCCCCTCCACCACATAAGCCGGGGAGGAGAGCGTGCGGCGTGACGTGCCGCGAATGATCTGCGAACGCTGTCTGCCCTCTGACATTGGCCCGGCTGGCAATTCCGGCTATGGGCCGCGCGCGTCACGCTGCTGCGTCGTTCCAGACCGCGAGGTCCGGTGCGCGGGCAGCGTGTTCTGTTCCGTCACGAGAAAGACAAATCCATGGTCAAGGTCATCGCCAGCAGCCTGCGCAAGGGCAATGTGGTCGAGCATGAGGATGGCAAGCTATATGTCATCCTCACCACCCAGAACATCCACCCCGGCAAGGGCACACCGGTCACGCAGGTTGAGATGCGCCGCATCGTCGACGGGATCAAGGTGACCGAGCGCTTCAAGACCACTGATAGCGTCGAGCGCGCCTTCGTGGACGAGCGGGCCTACACCTATCTCTATGATGACGGGTCGAACTACGTGTTCCAGAACCCGGAAAACTTCGAGCAGGTCGAAGTACCCCACGACGTTCTGGGCGAGGACAGCGTCTATCTGCAGGACGGAATGGAAGTGTTCCTCACCCTGCACAATGACGTGCCGCTCTCGGCAGTGCTCCCGGCTCGCGTCACGCTCGCCATCACCGACACCGAGCCCACGGTGAAGGGGCAGACGGCCTCGTCGTCCTACAAGCCTGCAACGCTGGAAAACGGCGTGCGCACCATGGTGCCGCCTTACATCACCTCCGGCACCCGCATCGTGGTGCTGACGGAAGATGGCTCCTATGTGGAGCGGGCCAAGGACTGATGCAGGGGCTCGCGGTCTCGCCTCTGGCGCCGGAGCGCTTCCCCGACCTGCCACAGGTGGCAGGCGTCGAGGCGAGCTGCAGCCGGATCGGGCTCTACAAGCACGTCCGCGACGAGCTTCTGGTGGTGCGTGTGCCCGACGGATCGGCTGTGGCGGGTGCCCTGACCCGGTCAGCAACCCGGTCGGCGGACGTGATCTGGTGTGCGCAGGCGCTGGCTGAGGGCGGACAGGGCCGGGTCCTCGTGGCCCATGCAGGCAATTCCAATGCCTTCACGGGAGCAGCCGGTGAGGCGAAGAACGCAGCCACGGTGGCCGCAGTGGTGGAAGCCGTCGGCTGCAAGCCAAGCGAAGTCTATCTCTCTGCCACCGGTGTGATCGGCGTGCCCCTGCCCGCCGACACAGTCGCGCGCTGCCTGCCGCAGGCGTTCTCGCGCCTCGGTGCGCCAGACTGGGAAGCAGTGGCCCGGACCATCGGCACCACCGACACGTTCCCGAAGGGTGCAGGCGCCACAGTCGAGCTCACCCTTGGTGAGACGGTGCATCTGGCGGGAATCGCCAAGGGCTCGGGCATGATCGCGCCGGATATGGCCACCATGCTGGTCTATATCTTCACCGACGCGGCGGTCGCCCCGGCACTGTTGCAGGCGATGGTGTCGGAGCATGTGGACCCGACCTTCAACTCGATCACGGTCGATTCGGATACCTCCACCTCCGACACGTTGCTGGTGTTTGCCACAGGGGCAGCGGGCAGAACCCGGATCGAGACCAGTGATGACCCGCGTGCGGCGATCTTCAGCGCCGCTCTGAAGGGCGTGATGCAAGAACTTGCGCTCCTGGTGGTGCGGGATGGCGAGGGCGCGACCAAGCTGGTGGACATCACGGTCAATGGCGGAGCAAGCGACGCCTCTTCCCGCAAGATCGCGCTGGCCATTGCCAACTCGCCACTGGTGAAGACCGCGATTGCCGGCGAGGATGCCAATTGGGGCCGCGTGGTGATGGCCGTGGGCAAATGCGGCGAGCCGGTCGATGTCAGCCGGCTGGCGATCCGGTTCGGCGATGTGTGGACCGCGCGCGATGGCGGCGCGGTTGCCTATGACGTGCCAGCGGTCGATGCGCACATGCGCGGCCAGACCATCTCCATCGGCGTCGAAGCCGGGGCTGGCACGGGGTCGGCGCGGGTGTGGACCTGCGATCTCACGCACGGATACATCTCGATCAATGGCGATTACCGTTCGTGAACCGCGACAAGTCGGCCTCCGTTAACAACTCTGCGGTAAACACCGGAGCTGGACTGGGTGGGGTCCGGCTTGTCCTGGTGGCAGCGGTGGCCCTGATCGATGGAGATGGGCGGGTGCTGCTGGCGCAACGACCTCACGGCAAGAGCCTTGCGGGCCTCTGGGAATTCCCGGGCGGCAAGATCGAGGCGGGCGAGCGCCCGGAAACTGCTCTTGTGCGCGAGCTTGCAGAGGAGCTGGGCATCGATGTGCGCGAACAGGACCTTGAGCCGGGCCCGTTTGCGAGTTTTGCCTATCCCGATTTCCATCTCCTGATGCCGCTCTGGTCTGCCCGGCACTGGGAAGGCACGCCAGCGCCGCGCGAGGGACAGACCCTCGCCTGGGCGCACCCGGACGAGCTTGACCGTTATCCGATGCCCCCCGCCGATGTGCCTCTCTGCGCCTGGCTGAAGGAGCAATCCGCATGAAGGCGAGGCATTCCCGAAAACTCGAGCGCGGCGCCACGGCTATCGAGTATGGCCTCATCGCAGCTCTGATGACCATCGTGATGCTGGTGGGCCTCAGCAGTTTCGGCAACTCGACTGTCAGCATGTATGGCAATATCAGCAACCGGGTCCTGTCTGCAGGACGGTAGGTCGCACACGCCTGCGTGTTTTTGCCTCGCCTTTGCCACAGCCACCTGATAGCGAGCCCCAATCCGGTCCGGACGGGAGCACGGCCTTGCACTATCCAACCTTGTGGGCGCGACGCGCTGATCTGATCGTGCATCTGGCCGGGCTTGCCCTGGCGCTATTCGGTGGCGGGATCGCGCTAGGCCTTGCAGTGGCGCAGGGCATGATCGGGACTGTGGCTGCTGTATCGGTCTACGCGGTGGGCCTTGTCGGCATGCTGGCCTTCTCAACCGCGTACAATTTCGCGTCCGAGCGGTTTCAGCCCTTCCTGCGGCGGCTGGACCATGCGGGCATCTTCCTGATGATTGCTGCCAGCTATACCCCGTTCACCACCCAGGCGCTGGAGGGGGCATGGGCGTGGGGGATGACCGCACTGGTGTGGACGCTCGCGGGCCTTGGCATGGTGGGAAAGCTCGCATTGCCAGGCATTGGCCGTGGAATCTGGGTCGGGCTCTATCTGGCGCTCGGCTGGATCTGCGTGATTGCACTCGGCCCTTTGACCAAAGCCCTGCCCGTGCCTGCCCTCGTGCTGCTGGCGGCAGGCGGCGGCGTCTATACGCTGGGCGTGGTGTTCTATTCGCTCAAGAAACTGACCTTCCGGCGCGCGATCTGGCACGGCCATGTGATCGCTGGCGCGGGTCTGCACTATGCGGCCATACTGGTCGGCGTGGTGCTCGCCGGATCGCAGGGCTGAACCGGTCAGCCCTGCGCGCTTGGCTTAAGGTCAGATGTGGATAACCCGCCCATAGGCGTCCAGCACCGCTTCATGCATCATTTCCGACAGGGTCGGGTGCGGGAAGACGGTTTCCATCAGTTCCTTTTCGGTGGTCTCGAGGCTCATGGCGATGCCGTAGCCCTGGATCAGCTCGGTGACCTCCGTGCCGACCATATGGGCGCCAAGCAGCTCGCCGGTCTTGGCATCGAACACGGTCTTGACCAGCCCTTCGGGCTCGCCGAGCGCGATGGCCTTGCCATTGCCGTTGAACGGGAACTTGCCAACCCGCACTTCGCGGCCTGCCGCTCGGGCCTTCTCCTCGGTCAGGCCGACACTGGCCACCTGCGGGCTTGAGTAGGTGCAGCCGGGAATGCGTGTCACATCCAGCTTGTGGGGATGCAGCCCGGCAATCGCCTCCACGCAGGCCACGCCTTCGTGGGAGGCCTTGTGCGCCAGCCAGGGTGGGCCTGTGATGTCGCCGATCGCATAGAGCCCCGGAACATTGGTGCGCCCGAGCCCGTCGGTCACCACATGGCTGCGCTCCACCGCCACACCCAGTGCCTCAAGGCCGAGGCCCTCGCTGTTGCCGACAATGCCAACGGCCACGATGGCGCGGTCTGCCTCGATGGTCTCGGTCTTGCCGCCAACTTCGACCGTGGCCGTCACGGTGCTGGAGCCGGGCTTGAGCGACTTCACCTGGCCGCCTGTGATCAAGCGGATGCCGCGCTTGGTGAACTGCTTGGCGGCATGGGCGCTGATCTCGGCATCTTCCACTGGCAGGATGCGGTCCAGCGCCTCGATCACGGTAACCTCGCTGCCAAGGGCCCGGAAGAAGCTCGCAAACTCGATGCCGATGGCGCCCGAACCGATCACGACCAGCCGCTTCGGCATCGTGTCCGGCACCAAGGCTTCCTTATAGGTCCACACCAGCTTGCCATCAGGGACAAGGCCCGCTGCCGGAATGGTGCGCGCCCGCGCCCCTGTCGCCAGGATCACGTGCTTTGCCGTCAGGGTGCGGGTACCCCCGGACTTCAAGGCAACCTGCACCAGCGGCGCGGCGCCGCCCTTGGCGAGTGTCGCCGCGCCGTCCACCACCTCGATCTTGTGCTTCTTCATCAGATAGCCGACACCACCAGACAGTTGCTTGGCCACCTTGCGGGAACGGTCCACGATCTTGGACAGATCGAACGAGGCGCCAGTGACGGACAGGCCATAGGCCTCCGCATGCTTGATGTTCTCGAACACGTCCGCCGAACGCAGCAGCGCCTTGGTAGGAATGCAGCCCCAGTTGAGACAGATGCCACCCAGATGCTCGCGCTCAACCACGGCGGTGCGCATGCCGAGCTGGCTGGCACGGATGGCTGCCACATAGCCGCCCGGGCCTGCCCCGATCACCACCACGTCAAAGCTATCTTGTGCCATCGGCCCCGCGCTCCCACGAACAGACACACCCTCCGTGCCGCCCGCTCACACTCTAGCCGCGCATCCGCCCGATACGGAAGGCTCCTTTGCGCAGCCCACGTCTGCACCAAGGCGGAGCGAGACTGCGACCAAGTCAGCGACCGGTCCCCGCAGCCCCTTCACCAGCCAGCCTGATCGTCTACTGTGCGGCGCGAAGAGGGCTTCAGGCGGAACGAGGCAACACAATGGACAGGGCAGTGGCACGGCGTTGGGTGCTTGGCGGACTGGCAGCAACTGGTCTGGGGGCCTGTGCGGGCGCAGCTCCAGCCGCGCAGCAGGCTGTTGCGAGCGCGCAGGTCGGGCCGCCCGCGCCTGATACCAATGCCGCATGTCGCGGGTCGGACCGGCTGGTGGTGCGGGTTACCGGCCAGGGGCCGGATCTGGTGCTGGTGCCGGGGCTTGCCTCATCGGCGGCTGTGTTCGATGCGACGGTGGCGCGTCTGTCGTCCCGGTTCCGCTGCCATCAAGTGCAGGTGGCAGGGTTTGCCGGCACACCCGTCGGGGCACCGTCGCAGCAGGGCGCACACCTCGCTGACCTTGCCACTGCCCTCTCCGGCTACATTGGCTGTCTGCCGGGCCCGGTGCGGCTGGTGGGGCATTCCATGGGCGGGGTGCTGTCGATGCTGGTTGCCCGCGACAGGCCGCAGCTGGTGGAGCGGCTGATGGTGATCGACGCCCTTCCCTTCTTCTCGCTGCTGATCGATCCGCAGGCCACCGCGCAGAGCATCGCCCCGATGGCCGCTGGAGCAGCTGCCTTCATGCTGGCCCAGCCGGATGCTGCATTCCGGGCAGGCCAGGAGCGCACGATGATGACGCTGGTGAAGTCCCCAGAGCATCGCGCGCAGGCGCTCGAATGGTCACTCGCCTCCGACCGGCCTATGACTGCCGCCGTGATGGCCGAGGTTATGACCACGGACCTGCGGGCAGATCTTGCCCGCATCCGCGCGCGGTCCACCGTGCTCTATGCCTATGACCCGATGATGCCCGCCCCGCCGGACCGGGTGGAGGCGCTCTACCGCACGGCCTATTCCAGCCTGGCGGGTGTGCAGCTGGAGCGGATCGATGGCGCGCTCCACTTCCTGATGCTGGACCAGCCTGCACTGTTCGCCGCTGCCCTGGACCGGTTTCTCGCGACCTGAGACCAGGGTGCCCTGCCCTACCGGCGAATGCTGCCGACCCGTCGCTCCAGCCCCTGCTGCAGGACATCCGGATCGATGGCGGTGAGGCGCCAGCCGGTGGCGCTGTCGGTAAAATAGAGGCGGCAGGGGCCGGTTCGGCTGGCGGGCAGGCAGACCCGCCCGTCGTCCAGTGCCCGCAGGGCAAGGCGGGTGCGGCCAGAGGACGGGATTTCGGTCGCGGTACCCAACCCACTGAGGGCCGCGATGTCGGCCAGTGTATCCGGCTCCAGCATCTCGCGCACAATGGCAGCAATCGCAGGCTCGCCCGCATCGGCGAGAGCAAGGCCAACCAGAGTGCCAAGCCCGGAATTGCCCATCAGGCTACGGGTTTGCTGGGCGATCACGGTCCTCGCCGCGCCGGTCACCTGGGTCTGAAGCGCTGGCCTATCGATCCGCCTTTCGATTCCGGCCCGGTCGCGCGCCTGCAAGGCCACCGCCAGCGCCCGCACATCCGCCGCCGCCTCCGGCTCGGCAATCGAGGCGCAGCCCACAAGACCGAATGTAGCCAAAGCCGCCAGTCCCGCGAGAGCACCGGCAAACATCCGCCCGGGAGACGACTTGCGGAGCGGGGCAGACAGCGATTGGGACGACATGGGCATGGGCTCCTGAACAGCAGGCCTTCATAGATGGCCGTCATGGATGGCGTGTGTCAGCTGAATGTGGCCTGAAAGGGTCCGCAGGGTGGAGCTTTCGCAGCTGCCAGGCTTCCGGTACGGCTGCCTGCCCCCATGTGCGGGCAGGCGTTCGCGGGACGCGGCAGGCAGAGGAACCGGTTGATGTTCGGATGGGGCAAGAAGAAGCAGGCAGAAGTGGTCGCAGTCGAGACCTCCCCAGTCGCCGCCAGTGGACCTGCCGACGTGGCTGCTACGCCCGTAGACCGGCCTGCCGCTGTCTATGTGGCTGTCGCCCGCTCCGGCGCCTCGGGAGCTGCGGCTCTGGTGGAACCAGTGGAGAGTACAGCGCGGGCCGTCACGGGCGCTGTGGATATCCAGACCGTCGAGGAAGGCCCCGCAGTCGCGGTCACGATCCTGGCTGCTCTGGACGGCGATGCCGAGCTGGTTTTCCTCGCCGCCCGCGCGCGCGGTCTTGGCCTGGCAGGTACGCTGGAAGGCCAGGCTGATCTCTTTGTGGTGCGCTGCGACGCGGCGGGCGCCGCACTCGAAACCTTCAAGATCGAGCCGCCACCGCCGGAGCCCGAGCCGCAGCCCGAAGACGTGATCGACAGGATGGTGGCCGGGCTCGCCCGCACCTCCAGCCGCCTTGCCGAAGGCGTGAGCGCGGTCTTCACCAAGAAGCGGCTGGATGAAGAGACGCTGGACGAGCTGGAAGAGCTCCTGGTCACCTCCGACATCGGTGCCCGTGCCGCCGCCCGCATCCGCGCCGGGATCGCCCGCGACCGGTTTGGCCGCGACATCACGGACGAAGAAATCCGCAGCGCCCTCGCAGGCGAAATCGAGGAAATCCTGTCCCCCTACGAAACACACGACAGCCCGTTCGAGCGGCCGGCCGGTGCCACCGGCCCGCGCGTGATCCTGTTTGTCGGCGTCAATGGCTCTGGCAAGACCACCACCATCGGCAAGGTGGCGGCCAATCTGGTGGCGGGCGGCCACAAGGTGATGCTTGCGGCGGGTGACACGTTCCGCGCTGCGGCAGTCGAGCAGCTGAAAGTGTGGGGCGAGCGGGCCGGTGTGCCAGTTGTGGCGAAGGATACGGGTGCCGATGCGGCCGGGCTGGCCTTCGATGCGCTGACACGCGCGCGGGACGAAGGCATGGATGTGCTGCTGGTCGATACGGCAGGACGGCTCCAGAACAAGGCCGAGCTGATGGCCGAGCTCGCCAAGGTCGTGCGGGTGATGAAGAAGGTCGATCCGGATGCGCCGCACGAGACCTGGCTGGTGCTGGATGCCACTGTGGGCCAGAACGCCCTGTCCCAGGCTGAAGCCTTCCGGGCTACCGCCGGGATCACCGGCCTTGTTATGACCAAGCTCGACGGGACCGCCAAAGGCGGCGTTCTGGTGGCGGTGACCGAAGCCCATCGTCTGCCGATCCGGTTCGTGGGCGTGGGCGAGAAGGCGGAGGACCTGCAGCCCTTCTCGGCGCAGGCGTTCGCCGCCGCTCTTGTCGGTCTTGGCAGCTTCCGCAGCGCAGCCTGACTTGTCAGCGGGCCGACGCGGGCCAGTTGGCGCAGCATGACGGATCTGACTTCAACCACCATCGTGATCGGGGCCGGTGTGGCCGGGCTTGCCTGCGCGCGAGCGCTTGCCGCTGCGGGCGAGGCTGTTCTGGTGCTCGACAAGGGGCGCGGGCCCGGAGGGCGGCTGTCGACCCGGCGGGTGGAGACTGACCTGGGCGAAGCGCGCTTTGACCACGGCGCGCAGTTCTTCACTGTACGAGATCCAGGCTTTGCGGCGGTGGTGGACCAGCTTGCAGCAGACGGCCACGCCGCACGCTGGACCCCGCGCTGGGCTCCCGGGACCGAGCCTGCCACCCACGATGACCGCTGGACCGGAACGCCGGGCATGAATGCGATCGTGCGCGGCCTGGGGGCAGGTCTTGATGTGCGCTGGTCGCAGCGGGCCGTGGCCGTGGAGAATGCGGGCGCCGGACCCGTGGTGCGGCTGGAAACAGGCGAGGAGCTTGGCCCGTGCGCGCGCGTGATCGTGGCAGTCCCGGCCGAGCAGGCAGGGGACCTGTTGCGCCCGCTTGCGCCGGACCAAGCCGCAGAAGCGGATGGTGCGCGCAGCGCGCCATGCTGGGCTGCGATGGCCGTGTTCGATGCGCCAGTGGTGGTGGACTATGATCTGTGGCGCGCGCGCGACGGTGTGCTGGGTCTTGCCGCGCGCGAGCTGTCGCGCCCTGGACGGTCCGGGCCGGAGCGGTGGGTGCTGCATGGCACACCTGCCTGGAGCGCAGCACAGCTGGAGCTCGAGCCCGATGCGGCTGGAGCGGCACTGGTGGCGGCCTTTTGTGCCCTCACCGGTGCCCCAGAACCTGCCTGGTCTGCGGGGCACCGCTGGCGGTTTGCGCAAGTCGAGACTTCGGCGGGCAGCCCGTTTGGCTGGAGCCCGGCTGCCCGGATCGGCAGCTGCGGAGACTGGCGGATCGGCCCCCGGATCGAGGCTGCCTGGCAATCGGGAGCCGGTCTTGCTGCAGCGATCCTTGCCCGCGACCCTGGCATGGGGCCGCTCTAGCGGCCTTGCGATAGCGGGCGGCGCCGCCTAGCCTGCGAGCATGCACAACCGTCGAACCACGCTGGCAGGCCTTGCTGCCACGTCTGCCTTGCCGCTGACATCCGCCTGCGCGGCCTCTGGCAGCGGACGGGTCCTAGTGATCGGTGCGGGTATCGCCGGTCTTGCAGCGGCAGTGGCGCTACGGGAGGCCGGTCGGGCTGTCACGGTGATCGAGGCGCGCGACCGGATCGGCGGGCGAATCCATACCAGCATGCTCTGGCCTGATCTGCCGATGGACCTCGGTGCATCGTGGATCCATGGCCTTGAGGGCAATCCGGTCACTGAACTTGCCCGCACAGCAGGCGCAAGCTGGGTCACCACCAGCTATGACAGCACGCGAACCACCATCGAACCTGCCCTGCAGGCCCTCGGCGCCCGTGATACCGGCCATGACGCCGCGCGCGCGCTGTTTGACCGCGCCATCGCCCGAGCCAGTCGGCGCGAGACGGACATTTCGATCCAGGCCGCTCTGGATGCCGTTGCACCGCCTGGAACCCTCGACACCATACGTCGCGCGCAGCTCGACCACTTCGTCAATGCCACCTACGAGCAGGAATACTCCGGCTCATCGCACACCATGTCGGCCTGGACAGTGGACGACAATGAGGCTTTCGAGGGCGAAGATGGGCTGTTCCCGCGTGGCTATGGCCAGCTGACCGATCATCTGGCGCGCGGGCTGGATGTGCGGACCGGCCAGGTGGTGCGCGCGGTGCGCTGGGGGGCGGCGCCGGTGCGGGTGGAGCTGGACGGCGGTGCAAGCCTGGCGGCCGATCAGGTTCTGGTGACCGTACCGCTTGGCGTGCTCAAGGCGGGGGACATCGCGTTCGATCCTCCCCTGCCTGCCCCCAAGCACCGTGCGATCGCGCGCCTTGGCATGGGGCTGCTCAACAAGCACTGGCTGCGGTTCGAGCGGGCGTTCTGGCCGTCCGAGTATGACTGGCACGAACAGATGACTGCCACCAAGGGTGATTGGTCGCAATGGGTGAGCCTGGCGAAAGTCGAAGGAACTCCGGTGCTTCTGGCATTCACAGCGGCAGACCAGGCGGAGAGCGTGGAGGCGCTGGATGACCGGGCGGTGGTGGCGGCGGCGATGGCGCGGGCCCGCCTGATGTTTGGCAACGACATCCCAGAGCCGGTTGCCCTGCAGCGCACCCGCTGGCGCGCCGACCGGTTTGCCCGCGGCTCCTATTCCTTCAACGCTGTCGGCTCCACCAATGCTGACCGCGAGACCCTCGCCGCGCCCGAGCGCGAGCGCCTGTTCTTCGCCGGTGAAGCCACAAGTGCAGCCTATCCTGGCACGGTCCACGGCGCCCTGATCAGCGGGCGCACGGCTGCCGGGCAGATCATGAGCGTGCGAACCCGCCAGTAATGAGACCTTCACGCAGATCCTACCGCGCCCGGCTCGGCGGGTTCACGTCATAGGCAGCCAGCGTGGCCAAGGTAACGATTTCGGACACCGGTGCACCCAGCGAGCAGATCTGCACCGGCTTCTTCAGGCCCACCATCATCGGCCCGAGCACGGTCGCACCGCCGAGCGCCTCCACCAGATGGGTCGAGATATGGGCCGAGTGGATCGCCGGCATCACCAGCACATTGGCTGGACCGGTCAGCCGCGAGAACGGGTAGAGCCGCTTCATGTCCCCGGACAGGGCAAGGTCGGCTGCCATCTCGCCTTCATATTCGAAGTCGATGTCCTCCATCCGGTCGAGGATGGCGACGGCCTCGCGGCACTTCTCGGACCGTTCGCCCATCGGGCGGCCGAACGTCGAGAAGGCAACAAACGCGACACGGGGCGTGAAGCCAAGCCGGCGGGCCGCGCCGGCTGCCTGGATGGCGATGCTCGCAAGGTCCTCGGCTTCGGGCATTTCGGTCACCGAGGTGTCAGCCACGAAGATGGTGCGGCCCTTCGCCAGCAGGGCAGACAGGCCAATGGGCCGGGTGCGTGGCAGCGGGTCGATGGCCAGAAGCACTTCGCGCAGCGCCTGATCCTCGGTCCGGGTTGCGCCTGTCACCAGGCCATCGGCATCGCCATTGGCGACCATGCAGGCCCCGAATACGTTTCGGTCGGTGTTGACCATCCGCTGGCAGTCGCGCTGCAGATAGCCGCGCCGCTGCAGCCGCTTGTAGAGATAGTCGAGATAATCCGGATTGCGGTCGGACAGGCGGGCATTGTGGATCTCCACGGTGCCGTCATCCGGCACACCGACCAACCCCATATTGCGCCGAACGGTCTCTTCCCGACCGATCACGATCGCCTTGCCAAGGTCCAGCTGAGCATACTGATAGGCGGCACGCAGCACGCCGGGGTCTTCGCCCTCGCAGAACACGATCCGCTTGGGATTGGTCCGCACCGCTTCCTGCAGGCGCTGCATCAGCGAGGCTGTCGGGTCGAGCCGCTGGGCAAGGCTCGCCCGATAGGCATCCATGTCTTCAATGGGCTTGCGGGCAACGCCGGTATCCATCGCGGCCTGTGCCACAATAGGCGGTACGGTCGCGATCAGACGCGGGTCGAACGGCGTCGGGATGACATACTCCCGCCCGAACTTCAGCTGGCGCCCATGATAGGCAGCCATCACTTCATCGGGCACATCCTCGCGCGCAAGCTCGGCCAGAGCGATGGCGGCTGCTGCCTTCATCTCCTCATTGATCGTCCGCGCGCGCACATCAAGGGCGCCGCGGAAGATGTAGGGGAAGCCGAGCACATTGTTGACCTGGTTGGGATAGTCCGACCGGCCAGTTGCCACGATGGCATCGGAGCGGACCTCGGCAATGTCCTCGGGCCGGATCTCAGGGTCTGGATTGGCCATCGCGAAGATGATCGGATTGGGCGCCATCGACGCCACCATCTCCTTGCTGACTGCACCCTTGACCGAGAGGCCAAGCAGGCAGTCCGCGCCAACCAGCGCATCGGCGAGGGTGCGCGCATCGGTCTCGATCGCAAAGGAGCTCTTGAACTGATCCATTCCCGTGGGCCGCCCGCGCCAGATCACGCCTTCGCGGTCCGTCATGGTGATGTTCTGCGGCAGCACGCCCATGGACCGGATCAACCCGGCGCAGGACAGGCCCGCAGCCCCGGCCCCGGCCACCACGACTTTGAGGTCCTTCAGCTCCCGCCCGGTGATCAGGCAGGCATTGATGATGCCAGCAGCGGCGATGATCGCGGTGCCATGCTGGTCGTCATGGAACACCGGGATGTCACACAGCTCCTTCAGGCGGCTCTCGATGATAAAGCACTCGGGGCTCTTGATGTCTTCGAGATTGATCCCGCCGAACGAGATCGAGATGTTGCGAATGGTGGTGATCAGCTCGTCGGTGTCGGTGCTGTCGACTTCGATGTCGATGGAATCGATATCCGCAAAGCGCTTGAACAGCACACTCTTGCCTTCCATCACCGGCTTGGAGGCCAGCGGCCCCAGCGCGCCGAGGCCGAGGATCGCGGTGCCGTTGGAAATCACGGCCACAAGATTGCCCTTGGAGGTATAGTCGTAAGCCAGGTCAGGGTCGGCTGCGATTGCCTCGACTGGGACAGCCACGCCAGGCGAATAGGCCAGAGACAGATCGCGTTGCGTCGCCATCGGCTTGGACGGCGTGACCGACAGCTTGCCGGGTGTGGGGTATCGGTGGAAATCAAGCGCTTCGGTATCGGTGAAAGTCTTGCGTTCGGTGCTCATGGCGCGCCCGGCCCCCCGTGAACCGCGTCTTGCCCGGAAGGGCCGCACGGTCTGTTGTGATCCTGACAGGGCTTTACGGGTGTGCGGTCTGCGGATCAACGCGGATCGGCTTTCGAGCATGCGCTCCTGGCAGCAAGAAGACGGGCCGTCAGAATTGGGGCAGGTGGCCAGCCCGTTCAATCAGCGACAAGCGCAAACCCTATGGCATGCCGTGCCGCCTTGCCTGGACCATCCCCGGACAGATGCAGTGGCCGTGTCGAGCACCGAGCCCCAATGGTGTATCAACAGTTCACCTGCTACACTCGATCCCCATGACTGCTCCACCCTCCCTCTGGCAGCGGCTGGCCGGGCTGGCGCAGGACCTCTTTGCGGACCCGGCTGCCAAGGACCCCGAAACCGACGCGATGTTTGCCGCAGCTGTCGTCGCGCTCGCGGCCAAGATGGCGCGGGCGGACGGGCGGGCGAGCCTCGATGAAGCAGCGGCATTCCGGGCGGCATTCCCCCTACGCGATGCGGACCGGCCCTTGTTCGACCGGCTGTTTGCGCTGGCGCAGGAGACTGTGGCCGGGTTTGAGGGCTACGCCCGCAAGCTCGCCCGTCGCTGCAGGGCAAAGCCCGGACTGCTGGTGGATGTGCTGGACGTGCTGTTTGCGATCGCCGCCGTTGACGGACGCCTGACCGAGGGCGAAGAGGCCTATCTGAAGGATGTCGGGCGGCTGTTTGGCATCACCGGACCGAAGTTCGAACACATCGCCCGGCGCTACTTTCCCGACCGGGAGCCCGATCCGTTCTCAGTGCTGGGCATCGGCCCGGACGCCGACGACCGGGCTGTCCGCCAGGCTTGGCTGCAGCTCGTAGCCGACAACCATCCCGACACGTTCCTGGCCCGCGGCGCCCCGGAAGCCTTCATCTTGGCAGCCAACCGTCGCACCGCCGACGCCAACGCCGCCTACGCCGCGATCCGCGCGACCCGGCAGGCCGCGCAAAACAGATGATCCACGTCAGGTCCAGAGCAGTGTTCGCGCCTCATGACTCACGACCTTTGGCGAGAACACTGCCCTAATCAAGTAGGTTAGACGCATCGTTGATCGTGCCCGATCGACACGCCCTTTAGTAGCGGTTCTGGCTGCTGACCGTCAGGGCATAGCCCAGGCCCACATCGCGGGGGGCGACTGCGAGCAGGATCAGTGTGCCATCGTCGTCGCGGGTGTAATAGGCGCTGCGATCGTAGTCATACCAGTAGCGCCGATTCACACCGCGCAGGAACACCCACTCAGCCCGGTCCGCCAGCCAGTAGATCCGTGCGGACCGGTCGAGGCGGACATCGGGGTGCGGGTCGCGCCAGCTGCGATAGACCAGTACCGGATAGCGACGCGCGCCGCGCAGAGCCCGATCCCAAACCCAGGGGCTCGGCACCCAGACACCGCCGTGATTGTAGAAGCCGCGCCAGGAATTCGGCGGCTCGCGGTGGCTGGTCCAGTTCGGCGACCAGCCCTGGTTCCAGCCCCAGCCTGGGAAGCGCCAGCCGTGGAAGCTATAGCCCCAGGCGCCTTCCCAGCCACCGCTCCAGCGCTGGTCATACCAGTCGCGGCGCCAGCCCTGACGGCCATAATGATCCTGCCAGCTGCGATCACCCCAGCGCGGATCGCGCCAGTCGCGGCGGCTCCAGTCATCGTGGCCGCGATTGCGGTTGTCCCAGTTGCGGTTATCCCAGTTCCGGTTGTCCCAGTTCCGGTTGTCCCAGTTCCGGTTATTCTGGTGCCGGTCGTTCCAGTCGCGATTGTCGCGGTGGTCCCGATCGCGCCAGTCCCTGTCCCTGTCGTCGTGGCGATGACGTCCGTCGCGGTCGTCCCTGTCATCCCGGTGACCGACCCGCTCGCCGTCGCCACGCAGAACCGCCTGTACCGCACGGTTCGCCGGCCCGCCCCCTTCCTCGTCAGCCCGCCGCCAGGAAGGCTCGCTCACTGGTGGCGGAGTACGGCGCTCGACAATGGCTGGAGGGGGAGCCGGAGGCACATAGGCCTGAGGCGCGTCGCCGCCCGGCGCCCGCCCGCCGCGCTCGGTGAAACCGCGATGCTCCCGGGCATGGGCCTCAGCTTCGGAAGCTTCCCGGAGGGCTGCCTCGTCGGAAGTCGGGTCGGCCAGCACCGGCGCAGCGCTCAGGACGAGGGCCAGTGCGGCGGTCGTAGCAAGGGCAAGTCGGCGGATCGCCATGGGTCGAGCTCCAGATGGATGACTGCGGGTGTCCCGTGATCGGGAAGCTCGCAGGCTGGCACTGAACCGGGACTGAACGATTTCTTCAGCTTTGCCCCCAGAGCAGTGTGGCCGGTATCCGACAGGCGACAGGCATATCCAGCTGGGACACACTGCCCGCGTTGACAGGGGCACGGTGCGTTCCTAGCTGACAGAGCACCCGTTCCTCCCTAAAGGGCAGGCTTCATGGCGTCCGTGACAGGCGGGCGCGCGCTCAAGCTGTACCCCCAACAGGCTGTTTCATGCTCACGATCGTCAAGAAGCTGTTCGGCACGTCCAACGACCGCCGTGTGAAAGACATGATGGCCCGGGTGGTCAGGCGGATCAATCCGCTGGAGGCGGGGATCGCGGCGCTGTCCGATGAGCAGCTGCGGGGGAAGACTGAGGAGTTCAAGGGCAAGCTCGCCGCTGGCGCCAAGCTCGACGATATCCTGGACGAAGCCTTTGCGGTGGTGCGCGAAGCGGCCAAGCGCACCTTGGGTCAACGCCACTACGATGTGCAGCTGGTGGGCGGCATGGTGCTCAATAGCGGCTCCATCGCCGAGATGCGGACCGGTGAAGGCAAGACCCTGGTGGCCACCGCGCCAGTCTATCTCAACGCCCTGACTGGCAAGGGCGTACATGTGGTGACGGTCAACGATTATCTGGCCAAGCGCGACGCGGCCTGGATGGGCCAGATCTACAGCTTCCTGGGCCTGACGACCGGCGTGATCGTGCCTGGCCTGTCGGACGAGGAGCGCAAGGCGGCCTATGCCTGCGACATCACCTACGCGACCAACAACGAGCTTGGCTTCGACTATCTGCGGGACAATCTGAAATACCGCCTGGAAGACATGAGCCAGCGCGAGCACGCGTTTGCCATCGTCGATGAAGTCGATTCGATCCTGATCGATGAAGCCCGCACGCCGCTGATCATCTCCGGGCCAACCGATGACCGCTCGACCACCTATCAGCTGGTCGATGCCCTGATCCCGCTCCTGAGCGAGGAGCATTACGAGATCGACGAGAAGCAGCGCCAGGCCATGTACACCGAGGCAGGCTCCGAGAAGATGGAAGAGCTGCTGGCCGAGCACGGCCTGCTGGAGGGCTCGCTGTATCAGGTGGCCAACACCAATATGGTGCACCACATCAATCAGGCCCTGCGCGCCCACAAGCTCTACACCCGCGACAAGGACTATATCGTCAAGGATGACGAGGTGATCCTGATCGACGAGTTCACCGGGCGGATGATGACCGGGCGGCGCCTGTCGGAAGGCCTGCATCAGGCAATCGAAGCCAAGGAGAATGTGAAGGTCCAGCCCGAGAACCAGACTCTCGCCTCCATCACGTTCCAGAACTATTTCCGCCTCTACGCCAAGCTTGCCGGCATGACCGGCACCGCCGCCACCGAGGCCTCCGAATTCGAAGGCATCTATAATCTCGGTGTGGTCGAAATCCCCACCAATCGCCCGGTGCAGCGGATCGACGACAATGACGTGGTCTACCAGACCCTCTCGGCCAAGCACCGTGCCATCGTGGCCGACATCAAGGCGACCCGCGAGCGCGGCCAGCCGATCCTTGTGGGCACCGCCTCCATCGAACGGTCGGAGACCATCTCAGAGCTGCTGAAGGCCGAAGGCATCCCGCACAACGTGCTCAACGCCCGCTATCATGAGCAGGAGGCCTTCATCATCGCCGATGCAGGTGTGCCCGGCGCCGTCACCATCGCCACCAACATGGCCGGCCGCGGGACCGACATCCAGCTTGGCGGCAATCTCGACATGCGTCTGGCCCATGAGCGGGACGACACCGAGAAGGCCTGGGGCCGGGCCATGACGGCAGAGGAGATCGCGGACCTCAAGGCGAAGATCCAGGCCGATATCGAGGTCAAGCGCGCCCGTGCACTCGAGCTGGGCGGGCTGTATGTGCTCGGGACCGAGCGTCACGAAAGCCGCCGGATCGACAACCAGCTGCGTGGCCGGACGGGGCGTCAGGGGGATCCGGGCCGCTCGAAATTCTATCTGTCCTGCGAAGACGACCTGTTGCGTATCTTCGGCGGCGACCGGCTGAAGTCCATCATGGCAGCGATGAAGATCGACGAGGACGAGCCGGTTGAAGAGAAGATGATGAACAAGGCGATGGAGATCTCCCAGAAGCGGGTCGAGGCCCGCAACTTCGAGATCCGCAAGAACCTGCTCAAGTACGACGACGTCATCAACGACCAGCGCAAGCAGATTTTCGAAGAGCGCAAGGAGTTCATGCGCGCCGAAACGGTCGAGGAGACCGTGAACGACATGCGTTCGGAGGTCATCGAGGACATCTGCGCCCGCACCATGCCGCCCAAGCTCCTGCCCGAGCAGTGGGACGCAGAGGGTCTTGCCTCCGACATCAAGGAGGTCCTGGCACTCGATCTGCCTGTGAAAGACTGGATCGGCACTGAGGGGGTGGACGATGCTGATATCCGCGCCCGCGTCACCGAGGCCGCCGATACGGCCTGGCGCGAGAAGGCGGCGCTGATCGGACCGGAGCAGACTCGAGGCCTCGAAAAGCAGGTGCTGCTGCAGACCATCGATGCCAAGTGGCGCGAGCACCTGGTGACGGTCGATCACCTGCGCTCGGTGATCCACCTGCGTGGCTATGGTCAGCGTGATCCGCTGATTGAGTACAAGACCGAAGCGTTCTCCCTGTTCGAGACCATGCGCTCGGACCTGCGGCGCGATGTGACCGCCACCATGATGAACCTGCAGGTCGTGGTGCAGCCGGCTCAGGGTGCAGCCCCGCTGGGCGACCTGCCAGACTTCGGCGCGGATCTCGACAGGATTTTCGGCAACGCCACGCCGGACTGGGCCACACTCAAGCCCGCGCCGGACACCGATCTCGACGAGATGGGCGATGTGGCCGACGATCTGGTCCCTTCCCCGCTCGGCCCGATGCCGCGCGCCTGGCTCGCGACACCGCGCAATGCCCCCTGCCCGTGCGGCTCGGGCAAGAAGTTCAAGCACTGTCACGGTGCGCTGTAAGCCGCTGACCTGCTGCAGGGAAGGACGCATGCCGTGAAATCAGCCTTGCAGGCGCGTCGCACAGCGCGGCGGGTTGTGGCTGTGCGCGCTTGCTCCTAATCCTTGTGCATCACGGAACTGTGCAACCGGGGGCGCGGGCTTGATGGAATGGGGCTTGGACAATGCGCGCGCCATTATTGGGGCGGTACTGATCGTCGGGGTGGCCTGGGCGCTGAGCGAGCAGAAGGGCCGGTTCCCGTGGCGGCTGGCGCTGGGGGCGATGGCGGTCCAGGCGGCTCTGATCCTGCTCCTGTTCGGGATTCCGGGCTCGCGCGTGGTTCTGGATGGGATCAACGGTGCGGTGGACGCGCTTTCGGCAGCGGCAGCAGCCGGCACCCAGTTCGTGTTCGGCTATCTGGGCGGCGGAGCGATGCCCTATCTGCCCGCACAAGAGGGTGCGCCGCCACCCTTCATCTTTGCCTTTCAGGTGCTGCCGCTCATTCTGGTGATCTCCTGCCTGTCGGCTGTGCTTTGGCACTGGGGCGTGCTTAAGTGGCTGATCCGCGGCTTTGGCCTGCTGTTTGAGAAGTCGATGGGGCTTGGCGGGGCCTCGGCGCTGGCGACTGCGGCCAACATTTTCATGGGGATGGTGGAGAGCCCGATCGTCATCAAGGGGTATCTGGACCGGTTGTCCCGCTCAGAGCTGTTCCTGATGATGGTGGTGGGCCTCGCGACCGTCGCAGGATCGACCATGGTTGCCTATGCCACGCTACTGGCACCCACTTTGCCCAATGCGGCCGGCCATGTGCTGGTCGCCTCGATCATCACGGCTCCTGCAGGGATCCTGCTCGCGCGGATCATCATCCCGGAGAAGACAGACGGGCCAAGCGGCGGAATCGATTATGCCTCTGCGCTGCGTTACGAAAGCACCATGGATGCCATCACCCGGGGCGTGCAGGACGGGATGATGGTGATCGTCAATGTCGGTGCATTCCTGCTGGTGTTCGTGTCGTTCGTGGCGATCGGCAACGCGGTCCTGAGCGCCTTCCCGGACATGGGCGGTGCGCCGCTCACCCTGCAGCGCATTTTCGGCTTTGCCTTCGCGCCGCTCGCCTGGATCATCGGTGTGCCGTGGTCCGAAGCCCAGACCGCCGGCAGCCTGTTCGGCACCAAGCTGTTCCTGACCGAGTTCGTGGCGTTCATCGAGCTTGGCGGCACACCGGTGGAGGAGCTCAGCGAGCGCAGCCGGATGGTGATGGCCTATGCTCTGTGCGGCTTTGCCAATGTCGGCTCGGTGGGGATCATGACGGGCGGGATGACTGCCCTGATGCCGGAGCGGCGGGGGGAAATCCTGTCTCTGGCCTGGAAAGCGCTGATCCCTGGATTCCTCGCCACCTGCCTGTCAGCCACCATCGTGGCAGCCCTGCCAGGGGGCGTTTTCGGGAGCTGAACAGGGGCACCTGCGCCCGGTTCCTACCGCGCAAGCCGGTCGAGCGTGGCCTGCATGGCCCGCAGCTGGGCCTTGAGCTCGGCGATCTCGCCAGACTGACCCTCTGCGGCACCAGGTGCCACAGGCGGCGGGCTCAGGGGACGCGGCACCAGCCCCATGGCGCCAAAGGCCCGCAGGCCGGACGCCATCAGCTCCATGTTCTGCTGGACGGACCGCTGCATCAGTGCTGCCAGATCAGCAGCCGGATTGGGAGCGCTGGTCGAAGCCAGCGCCTTGGCCCAGCTTTCCTGGCGCTCGGCAAAACCCTGCATCGACAACTCCAGCCAGGATGGCAGCATGGTCTGCATCCCGGCCCCATAGGACCGGATCAGCTCGCGCAGGAACGGTACCGGCAACAGCGCGCCTCCTGCCCCCTCCGCTTCCACGATGATCTGGGTCAGGACCTGGCGGGTAATGTCCTCGCCACTGCGCGCGTCAAGCACCGTGAACTCCTGCCCGTCCCGCACCATGGCCGCCACGTCCTCCAGCGTCACATAGGCGCTGGCCGCCATGTTGTAGAGGCGCCGGTTGGCGTATTTCTTGATGGTAATCGGTTCGGCGGCCATGGGGCACTCCTGCCAGCACCCACCGTTTTGCGCCGCAACACGCATGCTGCAAGCGCGAATGTCAGAGATACAGCGCTGGTCTCCCTTCGCCCGGCCCGGGCGTGTTGGGATGACCGGGGACACCCACGCGCCACCGCACCCATGTCGGTCATCGAATTTGGCCTGCCTTCTCCGCTGCAAGCGGGTTGAGCGCAGCAGGCGATCATGTCACAGCGCCCATCAGCCTCGCCGGATGTGTGCGGCCGGTCCAGCGCGGACGGAGGCGGTGTGACAAGTCCTCACCTGGAGACACGTGCGTGAAAAAGATTCGCAAGGCGGTGCTGCCTGTGGCTGGCTTTGGAACCCGCGTCCTCCCGGCCACGAAGTCCTTGCCGAAAGAGATGCTCCCCGTGTTTGACCGTCCGGCAGTGCATTGGGTCGTCCAGGAGGCGATGGCTGCGGGCATAGAGCACATCGTGTTCGTGACCGGTCGCAACAAGTCAGCAATCGAGGACTATTTTGACCGCTCCTACGAGCTTGAGGAAACACTGCGCCAGGCCGGCAAGACAGCCCAGCTCAGGACGCTGATCGACCTGCTGCCTGAGGCAGGCACGCGCAGCTTTGTGCGCCAGCAGTCGCCATTAGGCCTGGGGCATGCCGTGTGGTGCGCGCGCGACATCATTGGTGACGAACCATTTGCCGTCCTGTTGCCCGATGTTCTGGTTCAAGCAGAGCCGTCCTGTCTTGCGCAGATGGTGCAAGCCTATGAGACCGTAGGCGGCAACGTGATTGCCGTCGATCCGGTACCGATGGAGCGCGTATCGAGCTACGGTGTCATCGCCCATGGACCGCGCGATGGCGCACTGATGCCGCTCACGGGCATGGTCGAGAAGCCTCCGCGCGACGAAGCCCCCTCCCATCTCAAGATCACCGGCCGCTATATCCTGCAGCCGCAAATCTTCGATCTGCTGGCAAACCAGCAGCGGGGTGCGGGCGGCGAGATCCAGCTGACCGATGCCATGCTGCGCCTGATGGGGACCCAGCCATTCCACGCTTTCGAGTTTATCGGACGCGAGTTCGATTGCGGGAGCCGGGTGGGTTATGCCGAGGCTTTCCTGGCTTATGCCCTGGCCGACCCGGAACTTGGCGCGGACGTCCGGGCTGCGACACAGGCCCTGCTTGATCGATGATGGCTGCTGCGGTCGCTGCCGAGTGACCAGGCACACCATGTCCGGAGTTTTCGGACCGGCAAGACAAGAGAAAGCATTCGTCAGTACAGGCAGTGGCTGACCCGCGCGGGGAGCTCACGCAACGCGCAAGCGGGATTTTTGTTCTCAGTCGCGCAAGACCTGCCATTGGCGGGCGCAGGCTCCGGGTTCCAGTTTCCCGGAGACACGGCCGCCAGTCCCGGGCACGAGCGCACGTCAAGGCCTGGACCGTGACTGCCGATATCCGACTTTATCCTGTCGTCATGTGCGGCGGTTCGGGAACCCGGCTCTGGCCGGCATCGCGCCCTTCAAGGCCGAAGCAATTTCTCCCGCTCGTGGGTCAGGCATCCCTGTTCGCCGAGACCGTACAAAGACTGGCGCCATCTGCATGGGTCACCCGGTTCGTGGTCGTGGCTGGCAAGCAGCATGCTGGCGCTGTGCTGCGCGAACTTGGGGGCATGCAGCTTGAGGCCGATGTTCTGTTGGAGCCGGAAGCCCGGGACTCCGGACCCGCGATTGCTGCGGCTGCGTGCTGGATTTCCAGTCGCGACCCGCAAGGGATAGCCGTTGTGCTGGCGAGCGACCATCACATTCCCGACGCCGAGGCATTCCGGATCTATGCCGAGCAGGCCGCGCGGTTCGCTGCCAGCCGGGAACGGATCGTAACACTGGGCATCAAGCCAACCGGCGCCAGCTCCGCCTATGGCTATATCCAGCCTGGCACCGTGCTGGAAGCAGGCGTCTGCGATCTTGCGGCCTTCGTGGAAAAGCCGACCACAGCAGTGGCAGAGCAGTACGTGGATGCCGGCTATCTCTGGAATAGCGGCAACTTCATTGCCCCGGCTCGGGTGCTGGTCAGCGAGCTGGAGCGGCTGGCGCCGGCGGTGATCGAGGGTGCTGCGGCCGGTGTTTCCGAGGCACGGTCACAGGGCGGGGCCCAGTTGCTGGGCCCATCGTTCCGGACGGCGCAGCGCAAGTCGTTCGACTATGCCGTGATGGAACGCACCGACAAGGCCGCCGTTCTGCCGGTCGATCTGGCGTGGAGCGACCTTGGGGCGTGGGATGCGGTCCACCAGGCCCGCGCGCGGGACGAGACGGGCAACAGTGTGCGCGGGACTGTTGTTCTTGCCCGGTGTGACGGCAATCTGATCCAGGCTGCGCCCGGCATGATTGTGGCGGTCCGCGGCGTCTCGGGCCTTGCGATCGTGGCAGACCCCGATGCGGTGCTGGTGACGCCGCTCGATCAAGCCCAAGGCGTCAAGGACCTGGTCGATGGACTCAAGGCGCAGGGGGCGCCGCAACAGGATATGCCTAGACACGGGCCGTCCGACCTTGGTGCGGCGGCGGATGACCTCAAGAATTGGCTGTTCGGTTCGGCTTTGCCTGTATGGTTCAGCCTGGGTTTCGACCACGACGGCACAGGGGCGGCAGAACAGATGACGGCGGTGGCAGGCGTGGATCAGGCCCCGCGCCGGGCCCGGGTACAGCCTCGCCAGGCACATGCGTTTGCCGTTGCTGCACGGATTGGCTGGCAGGGCCCGGCCCGCGTTGCCCAGCGCATGTCGCTGGATGCGATGGACCGGATTTACCGTCGTGCAGATGGTCAGGTGGTTGCTCTGGCCAGCGCAGACGGCAGGGTACTCGATCCATCGACGCGTCTGTACGATCAGGCCTTCGTCCTGCTGGCGCTGGCGTCGGCAGGCGAACTGCGGCCGGATGCAGAAGCATCGGCGCTGTCTCTGCTGGATGTGCTCGAGACGGACTATCGGCATGACAGTGGCGGGTTTGCCGAGGCTAGCGGCGATTGCCGCTCCGACGCGCTGATGCATCTGCTGGAAGCAGCGCTGGCGTGGTGTCAGTCCGGTACGAGCCGCCGCTGGCGTGACCTGGCAGCAGAGCTTGCGGGGTTGGCGATGACGCGCATGATGGACCCGCAGTCCGGCGCAATCGGTGAACAGTATGCTGCCGACTGGACTGCCGCGCCTGGTGCTGCTGGTGCACGGCTGGAGCCAGGCCATCAGTTCGAGTGGGCATGGCTTCTGGTGCGCTGGTGGCGTCTCAGTGGGGAGAGCGCGGCCCTTGAGGCAGCGCGGCGACTCTACGATGTCGGGGCCAGCGGCATCGATCCAGTCCGCGACGTGGCTGTGGACGGCATAGCACGTGATGGGCGGCTGCTGGCCGGCTCGGCAAGGCTATGGCCGCAAACCGAGTGGTTGAAGGCCGCCGTGATCCTGGCGGAGGAAGCGCAGTCCGGTTCGGACCGGACCAGGCTGGTGGCCGATGCTCTTCGTGCAGCCGCGACTGTCCGCCAGTATCTGCCAGATCGCCTGCGTGGACTGTGGTACGATGTACAGGACGATGACGGGGCATTCCGGCCGGGCCCCTCCCCTGCCAGCACACTCTATCACCTGGTGGAAGCTGTTGGCCAGTTACTGGTCTCGGCCCAATCCTTGCGCAGCTGACCGGATGCAAGGACCAAACTGACTGCCCGCCCCCACCAGCACGAACTCGTTGCCCCTGATGTGCCCGGACACGGACATGATTGGATGCGTGGTATGCACGATTGCGCAAGAGCCCCCCTTTCCGCTGCGGCCATTCCGGGGCACATGGTCGTGATGTAGTTTTGCTACGGACATTCATATGCCTCACCGTCGCCGCTCGAAGATCGTTGCCACACTCGGCCCTGCCAGCCGGACTGCCGAGCAGATCCGTGCGCTGGCCGAGGCCGGGGCCGATGTGTTTCGGCTGAATTTCTCCCACGGCAGCCATGAGGATCATGCCGCGACTGTCGCGGGCATACGGGCTGCCGCCTATGCGCTCGACAAGCCGCTGGCGATCCTGGCGGACCTGCAGGGGCCGAAGTTCCGGCTGGGCCGGTTTGCCGATGGCAAGGTGGAGCTGGCGCTCGGCGATACCATCCGGCTTGATCTCGACAGCACGCCCGGCACGCGCGAGCGGGTCGGCATGCCGCACCGGGAGGTGTTTGCAGCTCTGTCTGCGGGCGATCTGATCCTGGTGGATGATGGCAAAGTGCGGCTTCAGGCCCGGGAGGTCGGGCCGGACGGGGGTCTGTTCGAATGCGTGCAGGCCGGCACCCTGTCGGACCGCAAGGGCGTGAACATCCCCGGCGCTGACCTTGATCTGTCGCCCCTCACGAAGAAGGACCGGGCGGACCTGCAATTCGCCCTGGAGCAACATGTTGATTATGTTGCTTTGTCCTTCGTGCAGCGCGCGGCAGACATGGCCGAGCTGCGCCAGCTGGTGGCCGGGCGGGCGCGGGTGCTGGCCAAGATCGAAAAGCCGCAGGCGGTCAAGCGGCTCGGGGAGATCCTGGACCTGTGTGATGCGGTGATGGTGGCGCGCGGTGATCTGGGGGTGGAATATGCGCCCGAGGAAGTGCCGATTGCCCAGAAGGAGATCATCCGGGCGGCGCGCGAGCGCGGAATTCCGGTGATCGTGGCCACCCAGATGCTCGATTCCATGATGGTCAACGCAACACCCACCCGCGCCGAGGCCTCGGATGTGGCCAATGCGGTCTATGAGGGTGCCGATGCGCTGATGCTGTCGGGCGAGACGGCGGCCGGCGCCCATCCAGTCGGGTCGGTGGAGATGATGGCGCGCATCATCCAGCGCACCGAGGCCGACCCGAACCTTGCCCTGCTGATGCAGGCCGAGCTTGGCAGCGCGGACAACCGCGATTCCGATGCCATCGCCGAGGCGGCCTGCCGCGCTGCAGACCGCTCGCGCGCGGCCTGCCTTGTCCCCTTCACGGCCACCGGCACCAGCGCCATGCGCCTGGCGCGGGAGCGCCCGGCCCAGCGTATCCTGGCACTGACACCCGATCCTGCCATCGCCCGGAGGCTCGCGCTGGTCTGGGGTGTCCGGGCGAAGATCGCGGGAGACCCGTTGGACTTCGAGGATATGGCCCGCAAGGCCTCCCAGGCCGCAGTCGTCAGCGGCATGGCCAGTCCGGGTGATCAGATCGTGATCGTGGCGGGTGTGCCGTTCGGGACGCCGGGCGCAACCAACCTCGTCCGCCTCGCCCGCGCTGCCGCGCCGGACCGGTAGGGCAGGCTGGCCGATAGCAAACGGGCCGCCCGGACAGGGCGACCCGCTGTGGTTGTTTGAAGGTGGCGTCGCCTCAGTAGCGGAAGCGCGCGCCAACCAGATAGCGCGGCCCGAACCGCTCCCATTCGATGGTCCGGGTCGGGTTGTCGGCATAGCGCAGGGCCGGATCATCGGCGATGTTGACCGCGTCGAAGGTCAGCTGGATCGCATCGGTCAGCTGATACCGGAGCGAGAAATCGAGTTCCCCGTCTTCAGCCCAGTAGATGTCACCATTCCCGTTGGGCACGACGACACCATTGACCACCGAGTAAGCACCGACCGACTGCAGCCATTCGGTCCGGAACTGATAGGCAAGGCGCGCCGAAATCCCATATTTTTCATAGACAAGGCTCGCATTGTACACGAGGTCCGATGCGCCGGCGAGCGGTGCGGTCCGCAGCGGAGCGGCCCCTGGAGCACCACTTCCCGGGATCTCCATTTCCGAATCGGTGACCGTTGCCGTCAGGCGCCAGCCAATCCCCTCCATCCAGGCTGGCAGCCCCAGAGCCTTCACATAGGGCTCGGCGAACTGGTTCCATGCAACTTCGATCCCGCTGATCGAGCCGGTGCCGCCATTGGCGATGCGCGAGTAGCGATAGCCTTCGAAGCCCGTGCCGAGGATCGGGCTGGTCCAGTCGGTCGTCTCGGTGAACAGAACGTCCTTCAGGTCCTTGTAGAACAGCCCGACCGACATGAAGCCCTGCGGCTGCATGTACCATTCCCAGTACAGATCGATCCCGACCGCCTGTTCCCGGGTTGCTTCCGGATTGCCGCCGGTGATCAGGCGGGTGGTGGTGTTGATCGCCAGATTGGGCGCCAGCTGGTCGAAGTCCGGACGGGCCGCGCCCGTGGTGAGCCCCACCCGGACTTTCATCTCGTCATTCAAGTCCCAGTTCAGATGCGCGCTGGGGTAGACTTCGATATCGGCATCGCTCTCGGCGGTGACGAGGGCGCCAACGCGGGTGGTCGACAGGGCCTGACCGGTATTGACGGTCCGCTCCAGCCGCACGCCATAGACAATATTGCCAAAGCCCAGGGTCGTGGTCGCCATCGCATAGGCCGCAGCCGTTTGCTCCCGGACTTGATAGTAGCT
This sequence comes from Ottelia alismoides, assembly GCA_037367405.1. NCBI lineage: Eukaryota > Viridiplantae > Streptophyta > Magnoliopsida > Alismatales > Hydrocharitaceae > Ottelia > Ottelia alismoides. The sequence goes on from JAZKJV010009027.1 coordinate 170,411, forward strand.
CGGCTGCGAAATCGAGCGGGGCGCGTTGGAGGCTTCGATATCGCGGGCAAACTGCAGCAGCGCCCCCTCGCTATAATAGCGGAATGTGTAGGCCAGCGCCTGTTCCCCCAGGAAGCCGCCCGGCAGGGCCCAGTCTGCGTAGGTCGGGGTGCGGATCCCGCCGGCTGTGAGGTTGCCGAGCGTGAAGATCTGCTGGATTGCATCGCTTTCCTTGCGGCGATCCGTATACAACGCGCCGAATTTCAGCTCGGTGTCGCGTCCGAACAGCGTGATATCACGGCTAATGTCGACTTTGCCGGTCCAGGCCTGGGTCTGCGTGCCGCCATTTTCGAGCACGATTTCACGGAACGGCGCGGCAAACGCTTCGATATCGGTGACGCGGGCGCCCAGCGAGCGCACATTCGTGCCAGGGGCGACGAGGGTGCGATAGAGCTCGATCCGGTGGTTCGACGGGTCGGTGAAGTCATACACGACGCTCGGCAGCTCTGTGACAGTGCTTGGGGAGCGGAATGCGGGCTGAGCCGCGTCTTCCTGACCGTCCTCGGTGTAGCTGTAGTTCAGCCGCCAGTCGACAGACCAGTCCGACAGCTCATGGGTGCCGCCCAGCGTGCTGCTGCTGGCGAATTCCTTGATGCTGGCGGTGCGGAAGTTGCTGTCAATCCGCGCCCCAAGCACGGTGCCGCGCAGCGGGGTGTTGCCGTTACAGGGATCATAGGCGCCATTGGTGTTGACCACCGCAATCGGACCGGTCGTGGGGCAGGCGGTTGTCGGTGTTGTCGGATTGCCCTGATTGAAGGTGAAGATGTAGTTGTTGCGCAGCTCGTTGTCGGTGAACTGGGTATAGATGGTCTGTGCGAACACGCTGTGGCCATCAGCCGGGCGCCAGTCAGCGCGCAGCGAGCCGGAGATGTTGCCGCGCGTGAGCCGGTAGAGCTTGTTTTCGTGCTCGCGCGCCCAGCCGCGGGCTTCGTTGCCAGGGCGGCGATCAAGGCTGCCAGGCAGGATCCAGGGGTCAGTCTCCCAGTTGTCGGTCACCATCTCGCGCTTGTAATAGGATATCTGGCCCAGAAGGCCGATCTGATCATCGGCGAAACGGTTGGAGACAACGAGGTTGGCGTCAATCTCGTCCCCGCCGCCAAGCTCGACCCGGCCGAACTGGAAGCCGCCGCGAACCGCCGAGCCACGATAGTCGAAGGCCGAGCGGGTGCGGATGTCGACATTGCCGGAGACTGTATCGCCCGGCATGTCGGCTGTGACGGCCTTGGTCACGGTCACGCGGCTCGCAATCGCGCTGGGCACATTGTCAAACCGGGTCTGACGACCTTCGGGCGAGACCACATTGAGGCCGTCAAACGAGATATTGGTCCAGCGCCGCGGCTGCCCGCGCAGATTGATGTAGCGGGCCTGGCCCTGATCACGCTCCACAGCCACGCCAGGCAGACGGCCGACGGCGAAGGCAATGTTCTGGTCCGCAAGGCGCCCGGCTTCGTCCGCAGACAGAACCGACACCAGCGAGGTTGCACTGCGCTGCACAGCGAGAGCCGCCCGATCCGATTCGGCGATAGGGCGGGAGCCAGTCACGACAACCACTTCCTGTGCTTCCGGCGCGGCGGGAGCGGCAGCGGGCTGCTGCTGGGCCAGGGCGGGAAAGGCCACCAGAGCGGTGACAAGGAAAGTGGAACCCAGCAGGACTGGCTTTGCGGATAGACTGGTCATGAAAAGCTCCCCTCGGTCCACGTCCCCCGGGACCGGTCAGCACGGGAGCGGCGTTAGGGAGCCTGCGCGACACTCGCGCGACGGCACAGTGAAAGCGGCGTGAAGATCGCGTTTCGAAATGGTGACAGTTCAAGGGATGTGGGCGGAGCTGCTTCCAGCGGGCGCAACTGCCCAGGGCGCATCGGATCGTGGCGCCACCACAAGCCGGGTCCTCTGGCCGGTGCGCTGCAGCAGCGCGCCTTGATGCAGGTCTGTCCGCTCCGGCACCAGAACGGCGCCAGCATGAACCAGCACCGGCCGCAGCCGTCCGTTGCCTTCGGGCTCGAAGCTCAAGCTCCAATCCGGGCCGGTAAGGTGGCAGGTGGTGTCACCGGCAGTCCGCGGTGCGGGGGTCAGCAGCCGGGCCGTGCGCCGGTCGAGGCCCGCTTCATCAATCAGCCGGATCCCATCGAACCGGGCGCCGGGCAGAAAGCACAGCTTTGCCAGTTGCCCGGCAGGGGCAGCCAGAGCCGCCTGCCCGTCCGGCGCGATCCACAATTCGGTGCGGGGCGCCAGGATCCAGCCTGCAAGACCCATCAAAGCTGGGACAAGCGCCAGCCAGCGCAGCCAGGTCCGCGCCAGGCACGCAAACACGATCGCTCCGACCAGCAACACAGGCGGGACCGGCCCTGGCGGCACAACACCAGCCCCCGCCCCCGGCCAGCCTGCCACCCAATAGGCAATGGCCAGCACCACATCGAGCCCCCAGCGGGCAATTGCCCAGAACGGCCCATCAAGTCCAAGTGGTGCGAGCACGGTTGCCGCGAGGGCCGCAGGCGCCACCACGAAATCCTCCACCGGGATCGCCAGCAGATTGGAGATCATCCCCCAGGGGCTGACCCGGTGGAATACAGCCGCCGCAACCGGCGCGGTCGCAAGGCCCGCCACGGTGCTGGCCGCAAGGGTTCCCAGCACCCAGCTTCTGGGGTCCTGAACGATGCCCGTGAGGCCATGGGACGTGTTGCTCCAGCTTTCCCACAGGCTGACCAGCGCCAGGGTTGCCAGAAAGCTCATCTGGAAGCCCGGCTCGACTGCGCTTTCGGGCCGGACTGCCAGGATCAGGAGGGCCGCAAGCGCTAGCCCGCGCCGGGTAAATGCCTTGCGCTCCAGCAGAATCGCGCCCAGCACCACGCCGGTCATTACACAGGCGCGGACTGCTGGCGCTTCGGCTCCGGTGAAGATCGTATAGGCCAGGGCTGCCGCAAAGGCAGTTGCAGCAGCGGGCTTGCGCACATCGATCCGCAGGGCCAGCGGCGGGATCGCGGCCAGCAGCTTCAGCACCACCAGAAACACCATCCCGCTGACCAGGCTCACATGCAGGCCGGACACCGAGACGATGTGGGCAAGGCCGCTGGCCTGCAGCGCCTCGACATCGGCTGGGTCCAGCCACGAGCGGTCCCCGGTGGAAACGGCTGCGAGAAACCCGCCTGCACCCCCATGCCCCTCGGCAAGATAGGTGGCGGCCTGGCGCCGGGTCTGTTCAAGTCGGGCGGCAAAGCCCGGCGCGCCGGGTGCATCGCGCACGGCGCAGGCCTGCAATGCAAACCCGACCCCGCCCAGCTGCCGGAACCAGGCTGTGCGGGCAAAGTCATAGGCTCCCGGCACAACCGGTCCGGGCGGCGGATTGAGGGACACCGCACAGGAAATGAGCTGCCCCGGACGGGGAACAGTGGCGCTGGCCCCGCCGGCCTCGTTGCGCAGGCTGAAACGAACCCGCGCAGGCACCTCTGCTGGCGCAAGCCCCTCAATCGAGCGCACGGCCACCACCACACGCCAGGATCCGCCTTCGGAGCGGTCGAGCGAGACAACAGCACCCTCCACCACCCGGGCACCCAGCCCCTCCGGTACCACCGGCGCCCGCACGGCTTCGGCACGAAACAGGGCAGCTGCGACCCCACCAGCAAGCGCAGACAAGAGCATGGCCGCAAGGCCTGCAACCACCAGAGCCTGGATATTGCGCACCCGCCCCATCGCCGTGGCTGCAAAGCCAGCAATGGCACAGACCAGCATCACGGCTGCGGTGCCCCATCCCGTCGCGCCCGCCAGCGGCCCGCACCCAAGCCCCGCTCCCACACAGAAGGCCACCGGACCCCAGATCACCAGCTCCGGCAATGGTACCGCGCGCAGCTCCTGCCACAGCAGTGCCCCTCGTCGCAGGCGGATCGGCTGTGCTAGGAGCCGCGCCAGCCCCGGAGCGGGGCCATCCTCCTCCCCCCATGCCGCTGCCAGACTCGTGCCGGGCGGGCGCGGACCGGATGGCGGAGCTGCAGACGAAAGACCGGACAGCATGACAGAGGCGCAATCCCAGCAAGGATCGACGGACGCGGCGGCACCCTTAGCCAGCGGCGTGGTGACGCGCTTTGCGCCCTCCCCCACTGGCTATCTGCATATTGGAGGGGCAAGAACCGCACTTTTCAACTGGTTGTTTGCCCGCAAGACCGGTGGGCGGTTCCTGTTGCGGATCGAGGATACGGACCGGGTCCGCTCCACCCAGGAAGCCGTCGATGCGATTCTCGACGGCATGAGCTGGATGGGGCTCGAAGCCGACGGGCCACCCCTGTTCCAGTTCGCCCGCGCCGACCGGCACCGCGAGGCGGCCCTGAGCCTGGTGGAAACCGGCGGCGCGTTCCGCTGCTATCTGTCCGCAGACGAAGAGAGCGCCCTCAAGGAGCAGGCCCGCGCTGAAGGTCGCGCCTTTCGCTCTCTCTGGCGGGATCGGACTGATGGCAATCCTCAGGAGCCGCACACGGTGCGGCTGCGCGCGCCTTCGCCGGATGTTACCATCATCGTGCACGATCAGGTGCAGGGCGAGGTGCGCACGCGGGGCACCGACCTGGACGACATGATCCTGCTACGCTCCGACGGGACGCCAACCTACATGCTCGCAGTGGTGGTGGATGATCACGACATGGGCGTTACCCATGTCATTCGCGGCGATGATCATCTGACCAATGCCGCCCGCCAGAGCGCGCTGATCGCCGCCTTTGGCTGGCCGATCCCGGTCTATGCGCATATCCCGCTGATCCATGGGGAAGACGGCAAGAAGCTGTCCAAGCGCCATGGCGCTCAGGCCGTCCACGAGTATCGCGACATGGGCTATCTGCCCGAGACCATGCGGGCCTATCTGTTGAAGCTCGGCTGGTCGCAAGGCGATCTCGATATTGTGGAAGATGCCGAGGCCGTCCGGCTGTTTGATCTGGAAGGCCTCGGCAAGAGCCCGTCGCGGCTGGACTTTGCCAAGCTCGGATCGGTCAACGCGCACTTCATCCGGCAGGCCGACAATGAGCGGCTGGCATGGCTGGTCGGTGTGCACCTGGCGCGTGCGGGCAAGCGCGTGTCCGACATCGGCGAGCCTGTGCTCGTGGCAGCGATTGCGGCCCTGAAAGACAGGGCGCAGACCATCCCGCAACTGGCCGACCAGCTCGCCTTCATTCTGGCGCCGCGTCCGGTCGCAATGGATGAGAAGGCCCGCAGCACGCTGCAGGGCGAGGCTCTGGAGCGCCTCGGTCGGGCAGCGGAAGCTCTTGCAGCGGTAACCGACTGGCGACACGAGACGTTAAAGCTCGCCGTGGCAGAGTTTGCTGCAGCTGAAGGCGTCGGCTTTGGCAAGGTAGGCCCGGTGATCCGGGCCGCGCTCACGGGTGGCCTTGCCGCGCCGGATCTTGGAATTGCCCTGGAACTCCTGGGCCGCGACGAGGCCCTGGCACGGCTTAATGACGCGCGTGTCGCATAGACGGGGCGCGATCTCGCGGTTAGGAGCGGGAGCGAACGTGGTTAACGCGGGGACGCTGGGTGGCGGCCTTGAGAGGATAGGGGAGCGGGACATGGACAGCATGGCACAACCAAAGGGCGTTGCCAAACTGGAGCTGAATGGCAGCACATACGAGCTGCCGGTCTTTGGCGGGGCAACCGGCCCGGACGTTCTGGATATCCGCAAGCTCTATGGGCAAGCCGATGTGTTCACCTATGATCCCGGCTTCACCTCCACGGCGAGCTGTGAAAGCCAGATCACCTACATCGACGGCGATGCGGGCGTGCTGCTGCACCGCGGCTATCCGATCGACCAGCTTGCCGAGAAGTCCAACTTCCTCGAAGTGGCCTATCTCCTCCTGGAAGGCCATCTGCCGACCACCGAGCAGTACGCCAAGTTCAAGCATGACATCACGTATCACACGATGCTGCATGCCCAGTTCGACCGGTTCTTCGAAGGCTTCCGCCGTGACGCGCACCCGATGGCGGTGATGGTCGGTACAGTCGGGGCGCTCTCGGCCTTCTATCATGACAGCCTGAACATCGATGACCCGATGCAGCGGAAGATCACCCAGCACCGGCTGATCGCGAAGATCCCGACCATTGCCGCGCGCGCCTACAAGTACTGGGTAGGCCAGCCGTTCGTGAGCCCGCGCAATGAGCTGACCTATGCGGCCAACTTCCTGCGCATGTGCTTTGCTGTTCCGGCCGAGGACTATGTGGTCAATCCGGTGCTGGCCAATGCGATGGAGAAGATCTTCATCCTGCACGCTGACCACGAGCAGAACGCCTCCACCTCGACCGTGCGCCTTGCCGGATCGTCGGGCGCCAACCCGTTTGCCTGTGTGGCAGCCGGCATTGCCTGCCTGTGGGGCCCGGCCCATGGCGGGGCCAACGAAGCGGCGCTGAACATGCTGCGCGAGATCGGCAGCGTGGACAATATTCCGGACTTCGTCTCGAAGGTTAAGGACAAGAATTCGAATGTGCGGCTGATGGGCTTTGGCCACCGGGTCTACAAGAACTATGATCCGCGCGCCAAGGTGATGCAGAAGGCCTGCCATGAAGTGCTGGCAGAGGTCGGGATCAAGGACGATCCGCTGTTGAAGGTGGCAATGGAACTGGAGAAGATCGCACTGAATGACGACTACTTCGTCTCGCGCAAGCTCTATCCGAATATCGACTTCTATTCGGGTATCACATTGAAGGCGATGGGCTTCCCCGAAGAGATGTTCACGGTGCTGTTCGCCCTGGCCCGCACCACCGGCTGGATCGCACAATGGGACGAGATGAACTCCGACCCCGCCCAGAAGATCGGCCGCCCCCGCCAGCTCTACACCGGCGCCACCCAGCGCGACTATGTGCCGATCCACAATCGTAGCTGACCGGCCCGCGCCAGCACCCGGAATCAGAAGCGCCGCTGCAGGCAGCGGCGCTTCTTTTTGTCTGACGATGATCGGACTTAGCCGACTTCCGAGCGTTGGGTCACGATCTTGCCGACGAGGCCGTAGGACACGGCTTCTTCGGCGCTCATCCAGTAGTCGCGGTCGGTGTCGGCCTTGATCTTCTCGAGCGGCTGGCCGGTTGCGGCGGCGAAGATCTTGTTGAGACGCTCGCGCATGCGGATGATCTCGCGGGCCTGGATTTCCACATCCGACGCCATCCCGCCAACGCCGCCGCGCGGCTCGTGCAACAGGAAGCGGGTATTGGGAAGGCAGAACCGGCGCTCGACCGGGGCCGAGGCATAGATCAGGGCGCCAGCCGAGGCGACCCAGCCCGTGCCGAGGATGTTCACCGGGGCGGGCACGAACTTGATCATGTCATGGATCATGTCCCCGCTCTCGACATGGCCGCCCGGAGACGAGATCACCAGCAGGATCGGCTCGGCGCTCTCGGCAGACAGGGCCAGCAGCCGCTCGCACACGCCCCGCGCCTGACGGTCATCGATCCCGCCAGTCAGGAGTATGGTGCGGGCCGAGAACAGGGCCTTTTCCACGATATCCGGTTGCGGGGTCTTGGCCTTGCTGTCGTCGTCCTCATCCATCCGGATCATCACCCGCTCCTGCATCACTGCTTGTCCCTGCGCACTCCCATGAAGCGCGGGACCCGGTCAACATCTGGCGATGCGCGCGCCCGGTGGCAACAGGTGCGCTGCACTCTGAGATGTGAACCCAGTTCATGAAGCGGAAACCACGGAGAGGCTAACAGAGTGAAACCGGGATACGCTGCATGCTAGTGAATGACACGGCGACAACATTCGAGACCAAGTTCCAGGCCGACCGTCTACGCGAGTTCTGCGAGGATCGCGTCCGGACGCTATGGCTGCGTCTTGCTTTCGGACTCCTGCTGGTCCTGGCCGCCTTTGTTGCGCACGACCTCCAGGGAGCGCTGGTGATCTGGTTTGGTGCAGCGTGCATTGCCCAGATCGTGGAAGCGCTGGCCTGTCGGCTGTTCACAGGAGACCTGTCAGCACCGGCGCGGGATGGACTTGCCAAAGCCCGGAGCAAGCTGGTGCCTCTGGTGACGATGTCGGCTGCGACCTACGCTGTGTCTGTTCCTCTCGCGCTCTCCAGCGATGCACCGGTATTGCAGATGGCTGGTGCTGCGATGGGGTTTGGATCGATGGCTGCTGTCGCCTGGCGGGGCGCTTCGGTTCCAAACCTGCTGTGGCCCATGATGACGGTGTACTTTGCCGCACTGGTAGGCGGAGCGCTGACGGCAACAAGCCTGCAGTCGCAGTTGGGTCTCGCAGGTGCCCTGGTGCTGGTGGCAGGCTATTCGGCGGTACTGGCACAGACGGTGCAAATGGCGCGCACCTCCGCCAGCAGCGTCCGGCGCCTGGCCGAGGCGGCCCACATCGCCCACCAGTCATCGGAGGCCAAGGGCGCCTTTCTGGCGATGGCCAGCCACGAGCTGCGCACGCCCATGAACGCGATCATCGGTTCAGTCGAGCTGATGGGGCGCGATCCGGATACCGAGCGCCAGGAGGAGCTGGTCGGCACGATCCGCAGCGCAGCGCGCAATCTGGTCCGACATCTGGACGACATTCTCGATGTGGCCCGGATCGAGGCAGGCCGGATTGACCTCGATCTGCATCCCTTTGCACCACATCAGCTTTTCGCTGACCTGCGTACATTGTGGCAGGCGCGTGCCGATGAAAAGGGAATCGGCCTTTCGATCACGGTGCACCCCGATCTTCCCGAGGGCCTGGAGGGCGACAGCCACCGCCTGTCGCAGATCGTCTCCAACCTCGTGTCCAATGCGTTGAAGTTCACCTCCGAAGGCTCGGTGGCCGTGGATGTGTGCCGGATCGAGAACCGGCTGATCGTCAGCGTTGCCGATACTGGCTGCGGCATCGATCCGGATGCGGCAGCGCGCCTGTTTGCCCCCTTCCAGCAAGCCCGCAGCGAAGAGGCGCGCACCCATGGCGGAAGCGGGCTTGGATTGATGATCGCACGCGGTCTTGCCGCGCGCATGTCCGGCAGCCTCGAACTCGCCAGTACACCGGGCCGGGGCACCACCTTTACCTTGTCTCTTCCGATGGCTGCCGCCCAGCCCCCTGCCCTGCCTGCCCCGGCAGCTCTTGCCCCCCAGGCCAAGCTGGCGGATGTCTGCGCGGACGGGCACGGACCTCATCAGGTACTGGTGGCCGAGGACAATGCCGCCAACATGATGATCCTCTGCCGCCTTTTGGAACTGGCCGGGATCGAAGCCGTGCGCACCCTGAATGGCGCCGAAGCGGTGGAGGCCGCGCAGCAGCAGCTGTTTGACGCGATCCTGCTCGATGTGCGCATGCCAGTGATGGACGGGCTGGAAGCTGCCAGAGCGATCCGAACGGGCGGCGGCCCCAATCATGACGCTCCGATCCTGATGCTGAGCGCCGATGCAGGCAAGGCCGAACAGGCCGCAGGACTTGCCGCGGGCGCGGACCTGTATCTGACCAAGCCGATCGACCCGGTGAAGCTGTTCGACGCCCTTGCCCGTCTGCCAGAGCTGCGCGCTGGCACTGGCGAACCGGACGCCCGCGGCCGGACGGCCAGCGCTGCCTGAGTTCACCCCGGCTCGAGACACCACGGCGGCTTGCGGGTCTGGAACCGCTCCGCCAGAAAGCCCGCCACCGCCTCCAGCCGTCGCGGACGGCCCCGACCGGGCGCGGTGAGCGTATGGAGCACACGCATCCCTGCATTCCAGTGTGGCAGCGCAATCTCCAGCCTCCCGCTACGCACTTGCTCATGCACGATAAAGTCCGGCAGCACCGCACAGCCGACCCCCGCCACAAGGCTCGGCAATTCCACAGCGCCATTGTTGATGCAGAGTGGTCCTTCGACCCGGACCCGCACCACCTCACCCTGTGGCCCCGCAAACGACCATGAGGACGCGTTGGGGGTATTGGCGTAGCGGATACAGGCATGCATCGCGAGATCCTCAGGCCGCTGCGGCCTTCCCCGTGCATTCCAATAGGCAGGCGCCGCCACCAGCCACAGCCGTACCGGGGCAAGCTGGCGGGCCAGAAGGCTTGTGCCAGCCTGGTCGGGCGCACCGATCCGCAAGGCCATGTCAAAACCGTCGGCCATGAGGTCGACCGACCGGTCATCCAGCGACAGCTCAAGCTGGATGTCCGGATAGCGGGCAAAGAAAGCCGGCAGCAGCGGGCCGAGCCACTCCTGCCCGAACGTGAGTGGCGCGGCGAGCCGTACAAGTCCGCGCGGCGACAGCCGCGCCTCCCCCGCCTCCTCCTCCATCGCCTCGGCCTCATCCAGGATCCGTCGCGCCCGCACCAGCGCAGCCTGACCCGCCTCGGTCAGCACCAGACTGCGGGTGGAGCGCGCCAGAAGCGTGACGCCGAGTGCCGCCTCAAGATCGCTCAGCTGCTTGGAGACGGTGGCCTTGGACAGGGCAAGATCACGGGCGGCCTGGGTGATGCTCAGCCGGGTGGCGATGGCCACGAAGGCCTCCAGGAGGTCGAGCGGCACACGCATCATTGTTCCGTTTTTCCGAACAGTCTCTTTCGACCCGCCCGTCTACCCGAACAACAGTGGGGCGTCCATATCGCAATCAACCCGGCGGGCCGCTTCCCGCCACCGATCTGGAGGACTTCCCCATGACCACTGTCGCCATCGTCTACCACTCCGGCTACGGCCACACCGCCAAGGTCGCCGAGAGCATTGCCGAGGGCGTGCGCGCCGGGGGCGGCGAGCCCGTCCTGCTCAAGATCGAAGGCGTGAGCGACGACTTCAAGCCGCTGCTGGAGGCTGCCACCGCCGCCGATGCGATCGTGTTTGGCGCGCCCACCTACATGGGGGACATTTCGGCGCCGCTGAAGGCGTTCTTCGAAGCCTCCTCAGGTGCCTGGTACAGCTCGGCCTGGAAGGACAAGGTCGCCGGCGGCTTCACCAACTCCTTCAATGCCAGCGGCGACAAGCTGCATGCCCTGATGAGCATCTTCGTGCTGGCTCAGCAGCAGCACATGATCTGGGTCGGCGCAGGCCAGAGCGCCTCCAGCCACGGGACTGCCGCCCCCACCTTCGGCGCCGATGAAGTCAACCGCTTCAGCTACTCGATGGGCGTGGCGACCCAGTCCGACAATGCCGGGCCGGACGTGACCCCCGGCGCTGGCGACCGCGAGTTTGCCCGTCGCTATGGCGAGCGGATTGCAACCATCACTGCCCGGCTGAAGAGCTGATCGCAGCCCCGAACGGAGATCATCATGATCGAGAAACGCAGCTTCGACAGCCTGGGCCGGTTCCGCAACAGCTGGCTCAACGCACGCCATCACTTCTCGTTCGGCCACTACCATGACCCGTCCCGCACCCAGTGGGGCAGCATCCGGGTGTGGAACGATGACGAGATCGCCAGCCAGACCGGCTTTGACCCGCATTCCCACGCGGACATGGAAATCATCACCTATGTCCGTGAAGGGGCCATCACCCACAAGGACAGCCTGGGCAATGTCGGTCGCACCGAAGCGGGCGATGTGCAGGTGATGAGCGCAGGGGCAGGCATCACGCACGCCGAGTACAATCTGGAAGCGGACACGACCAAGATCTTCCAGATCTGGATCCTGCCAAGGACCCGTGGCGGCGCTCCGTCCTGGGGGGCAGCGCGCTTCCCGAAGGATGACCGCGCCGGACAGTTCGTGGTGCTGGCCAGTGGTATGGACGGGGATACCGACGCCCTGCCCATCCGCCAGAACGCCCGCGTTCTGGGGGCCACCGTGCGGGCTGGCCAACAGGTCAGCTATCCGGTTGCCCCTGGGCGCCACCTCTATCTGGCCACTGCCAGGGGCGCAGTGGAAGTCAACGGTGTGGCTCTCGCCGAGCGTGACGCTGCCGCGATCAAGGATGAGACGGTGCTGACCATCGTGGCACAGCAGGATGCCGAACTGGTGCTGGTGGACGCTCCCTGAGCGTCCTTCGAGCCGGATGCGTTCAGGCCGAGAGGCTTTCGACTGCACGCATCCGGCCCTTGGCCCGGCCTATCGCGCAAATTCGTGTCTCCGGAAACGACCTGCGCCTCATGTCCTTCACCGCATGAACTCGGCTGACCGGATCTCAACCCTGGCCACGCGGGTATTCGGCATGCAGCCTGCCACTGCGGTGCTGATGAGTCGCATCACACCCCGGGCATCATAGGTCCGCGGACCGGTGCCAGGGGCGATTGGATTCTGGCCCGTGCCACGAACGACGGCGTCGCGCGCAAAGAACTGGTGATTGCGGATCTGGTCGGCACTGCGGCTGTCGGAAAAGTGCACGCGGGCCTGCACAAAGAGGTAGTTCACCAACCGCCCATCCACCGCCATCGGCAGGACGAGGCTCGGCAGATCGACGTGATTGGCGAGCGGTTCGCCCTTCTTTTTCTCATCCTCGGCCTGGGCCGGGCTCGTGATCGCAGCAGCTGTGGCAAGGGCGGCAGTCAGCGCCAGCGCGCGGCGGCTTGGGACAAGATGAGCAGATTGGACACAGTTCTGGTCGGCCATGACGCTGTTGTGGCGCCAGTGCCCTGCCACAGGGTTAACGCGGGCTCACAATCCCAGCTCGGCCCAGCGCTCCAGATAGATCCGGAACCACGGCGCAAACTCCGCCGGCCGAGCGAGCGCTTCGAGCCGCAGGCTTTCCCGGTCCGCCCAGCGCGTGGCGCCGACTTCGTCCGGGTCCGGCGCCAGGGTCAGTGCCTCACGGCGCACATCGGCCCGGAACACATGCACCCGCTCATGCTCCACAAGCCCGCCGGTCACGTCGGCGCGGTAATCCACCATGCCAGTATGGGCGAGCGGCAGATCGATCCCGAGCTCCTCCCGCAAGCGCCGCCGCGCGGCAACTTCGGGCACCTCGTCCCAATGCGGGTGGGAGCAGCAGCTGTTGGCCCATTGGCCGGGGCAATGATACTTCCCGGCTGCCCGCTGCTGGATCAGAAGGTCCGGCCCGTCGAACACGAAAACGCTCACGGCCAGATGCAACTGGCCATCCCTGTGTGCCTGCAGCTTCTCCACCGGATAGAGCGAGCCGTCCGGGGCAATCGCCGGGATCATCAAGGGCGCGGCGATCCGGGTGGAAGTCTCAAGCAGGTCCATCGCCCACCCCTGCGCCACCTGGCGGACAGGGGCAAGACGTCATGCCGACACAGTCCGCCAGGAGGGCATGACACCTGTTTAGTGGCTGGCAGCCAGCAGCTCGGTCCGCTCCTGGGTGGTCAGCCCGCGCCAGGCGCCCTCGGGCAGCGCGCCAAGACGGACCGATCCGATCCGGACACGCTTGAGGTCCTGCACATGAAGGCCGACAGTGCGGCACATGCGGCGGATCTGGCGGTTGCGCCCCTCGGTCAGCACGAAGCGCAGGCCCACCTCCCCAACCTGTTGGACCTTGGCGCGCCGCAGCGCCCGGCCGTCCAGCACCAGACCAAACCGAAGCCGATCCAGACGGCCCTCGGTGATCTCGCCCGCAACGGTGACTTCATATTCCTTCTCGATTCCGCTCTCAGGCCCGATCAACGCGCGGGCCAGAACGCCATCGGCAGACAGGATCAGGAGCCCGCGCGACTCCCGGTCCAGCCGCCCGAGCGGTGGCAGGCTCGTATCCGGGTCCACGCCCTCAAGGGCCGGGCCGAACCGGCGGTCTGGCGTCAGCAGCGCCCGCGCCTCGATCTGATCGTCCACCGGATGGGCCGAGACGATGCCCGGCGGCTTGTGGATTACCACCGTCGGCGGCACGGCGCCCGGCGCCTGACCGGTGAGAGGCAGGATGACGAGGGTCTGCCCCGGCTCGATCTTCCGACCGGCGTCACCGACTTCGGCGCCATCGATCAGGATGCGCCCGGACGCAATCAGCGCATCGGCCTCCCGCCGCGAGCAGATGCCGCTCTGCGCCAGCCACTTGTTGACCCGCACAGGTTCGGCGCCAGCATAGGTGAGCGGGGCTGGGCTCATGGCGCTTCCCCCTCGCCTGCCTGCAGGCGCTTGAGGGCATAGATCACATCGAGCGCCTCGCGCGGGGTGAGCGCATCGGGGTCGATCTCCGCCAGGGCAAGCTCGACCGGGCCGGGCGGGGCTGGCGCGGCCGGGCCGGTTCTTGTAGCGGGTGCTGCAAAGGCGGCAAACAGCGGCAGGTCATCGAGTGTACCGGGCTTTGCCGGGCCCGCCCCGCTTTCCAGCGTCTCCAGCACCACCCGTGCACGCTCGACAGCGCGGGGCGGCAGGCCCGCGAGCCGCGCCACTTGCACCCCATAGGACCGGTCCGCCGGGCCAGGCTGGACTTCGTGCAGGAAAACAAGCCCCTCCTTCCACTCCCGCGCCCGCAAGGATACATTCGCGCACGCCTCCAGCCTGTCCGACAGCGCCGTGAGCTCATGATAGTGGGTGGCAAACAGCGCCCGGCTGCGGTTGACCTCGTGCAGATGCTCCGCCACCGCCCAGGCAATCGCCAAGCCGTCATAGGTCGCGGTGCCCCTCCCGATCTCGTCGAGGATCACAAGCGCGCGCGGCCCGGCCCGGTTCAGGATCGCGGCGGTCTCCACCATCTCCACCATGAAGGTGGACTGCCCGCGCGACAGATCATCCGACGCGCCAACACGGGAAAAAACCCGGTCCACGATCCCCAGTCGCAGGCTATTGGCCGGAACAAAGCTGCCCGCCTGGGCAAGGATCGCGAGCAAAGCGGTCTGACGCAGAAACGTGGACTTGCCCGCCATGTTGGGGCCGGTCACCAGCGTCAGGCGCGGCCCCTCGCCCCCCTCTCCGTCGAGCTTCGCCCCATTGGCGGTGAACACGCCGCCACTCTTGCGCAGTGCCCCTTCCACCACTGGATGGCGGGCGCCTTCGGCCATCAGGACCGCGCTGTCCTCGATCTGGGGCCGTACGGCTGTGGCCTCCTCGGCCCATTCGGCAAGACCGGCAACAACGTCCACCAGAGCCAGCGCATCCGCCGCTGCCCGAAGGGCGGCTTCGGCTGCGCGCACGCCCGCCACCATCTGGCCATACAGTTCGAGCTCCCGCGCCAGCGCCATGTCGCCCGCGCGGGAGACCCGCGCGTCCAGCTCCACAAGCTGGTTGGTGGTGAAACGGACTGCCCCGGCCAGGGTCTGGCGATGGATGAAGGTGGCGTTGAGCGGCGGGGCGAGCAGCGCCTCGGCCTGCTTGGGTGTGGCCTCGATGAAGAAGCCGAACACGCCATTGTAACGGATCTTGAGGCTCTGCCCGCTCTGACGGGAGACCTCGGCGGTCAGCTCCGCGATCAGGCCGCGCGCATCGCCCTGCAAGTGCCGGGCTTCATCCAGGGCCGCATCGGCTCCCGGCTGGATGAAGCCGCCGTCTCGCGCCAGAAGGCCAGGCTCGGCCACCAGAAGCCGGTCCAGCTCCCGCTGGACCACGCCAAGATCGGGCACCAGGGACAGGGTCCAGCGACGCGCCCGCGCCTGCCAGAAGTGCCGGGGCATCGCGCACAAGCAGCGCACCCAGGTTCCATCCCCGCCCGCAGCCCGTCGCGAATTGCAGCCAGATCGCGCCGGGCCGCCCCGGTCCAGCTGCAGGCGGGCAAGCGCACGGGCAATGTCCGCAACTTCACCAAGCCGGTCACGGACCCGCGCCCGCAGGGCTGCCTGATCGAGCAGGAACCGCGACTGCATCCTGGCGGGCCGTGATCGCGCCGATGTCCACCAGCGGACGCGCCAGCCATTCGGCCAGGAGCCTGCCGCCAGCCGCCGTGCGGGTGCGGTCTATGGCTCAAGCAGGGAGCCGTCGCGGGTGCCGCGCTGGGTGCGCTCGATCTCAAGGCTGGCGCGGGTGGTGGCATCGATCGCCATCACAGCGCTGGTGGTGCGCTGTACCGGTGGCGCAAGGCGCGGGGCGACCCCGGCCTGGGTGGTGCGGATATAGTCGTAGATCAGACAAGCGCCGACAGCTCGATCTTCTCGAACGCCCCAAAGCCTTCAAGACTGCCCACCCCGAAGCCTTCCTTCAGGGCGCGTTCGCCGCGCGCGGGTCTGCCTTGATGGCCGGGCGCGGCGTGACTGCGCCGCAAATCGCCGCGAGGGCACGTGCGGCTGGCCGATCCAGCGTGCTGTCCACCAGCAACACCTCGCCCACGGACAGACCTGCCGCCTCATCCACCAGCCGCTGCGGGCTGGCGGCCATCACGGCGAGCTCCCCCGTCGATACATCAGCCCAGCCAGAGCCGCCTCCAGCCCGCCGGCGCCAAACACCAGCGCGCACAGACGGTTGGCCGCGCGCGGATCGAGCAGGCTGTCTTCGGTGAGCGTCCCTGGCGTGATCACCCGGATCACCTCGCGCCGCACGACGGCTTTCGAGCCGCGCTTTTTCGCCTCCGCAGGGTCCTCGGTCTGCTCGCAGATCGCGACCCGGAAGCCCTTGCGCACCAGCTTGGCAATGTACCCTTCCGCCGAATGGGCCGGAACCCCGCACATCGGAATGTCCTCGCCCGCATGCTGGCCCCGTTTGGTCAGGGCGATATCCAGCGCTGCTGCGGCCTGACGGGGCATCGTCGAAGAACAGCTCGTAGAAGTCGCCCATCCGGAAGAACAGCAGCGCATCGGCTGCTCGGCCTTGGCAGCCAGATACTGGGCCATCACCGGTGTTGCCCCGGCAGCGCCGGGCACAGAGGGAGTCGCGGACTGGGGACATGGTCACAAGCTGGTCTAACCCGCTCGTGTGCGCTTGGGGAGGCAGCCGCCGGATTGCCAGCAGTGGGGCGATCCCCGATCCTGCAGCGCAGGACTGGCGCGGCCGCCGGTCGCAGTCGCATATCGACACCATGATCACGCCCGCCGCACCCGATACCCGTATTCCTGTCACAGTCCTCACCGGCTTTCTGGGGGCGGGCAAGACCACGCTTCTCAACCGGATCCTGACCGGGGATCATGGCCGGAAGTTTGCCGTGATCGTCAACGAGTTTGGCGAGATCGGGATCGATAACGACCTGATTGTCGGCGTGGACGAGGAGATATTCGAGCTCAACAATGGCTGCATCTGCTGCAATGTGCGCGGCGATCTGATCCGGATCCTGACGGCCCTGTTCAAGCGCGGGCGCGCGTTTGACGGTATCGTGGTCGAGACGACGGGTCTCGCCGATCCGGCCCCGGTGGCGCAGACCTTCTTTGCGGAGGACGACATTGCACGGCGCGCGCGGCTCGATGCGATCGTGACGGTTGCCGATGCGGTGCATCTGGAAGGCCAGCTGCGCCAGACAGCGGAGGCGGCCCATCAGCTGGCTTTGCCGATGTGGTGATCCTCAACAAGCTGGATGTGGCCAGCTCGGGACAGGCTGCGGCAGCCGAGCCGCGATCCGCAGGCTCAATCCGGGCGCGACACTGTTGCGGGGCGTGCGGGCCGATGTGCCGGGTCGAAGCGCTACTGGGCCTGGAGGCCTTCACGCTGCAGCGCGCGCAGGAGCTCGACGAGGCCCTTTCTCGACCGCGCCGAAGGCCGCCACGGCCATGATCACGGTCATCATCACCACGACCATCCCCATGACCATGCTCACCACCACCATGGTCACGACCATCATCACCAGCGCCATGAGCATGAGCATGAGCATAAGCATGAGCATGAAAGCCACTATGGCGGCATCGAGTCTGTCAGCCTGCGCGCGGACGCGGCCCCTGTCGGAGCCCCGTCTCAATGCCTGGATCGCGCGCCTGATCGAACAGCGCGGCCCGGACCTTTTGCGTTTCAAGGGTGTGCTGGATCTGGCGGGAGCCCAGGAACGCTTCGTCCTGCACGGCGTGCACATGCTGATCGAAGGCGCGTTTGCCGGGCCGTGGCGAGAGGGAGCAGAGCGCGCCAGCCGCCTGGTGTTCATCGGACGCAATCTGCCACGCGCGGAGCTCGAGCAGGGCTTCGCGGCCTGTGCTGCTTGAACTCAGCGCGGCCGGTCCAGATTGAACAGACGCCGGTGCTCGTCGATGGCAGTATTCGTCCGTCATGCCAGCGATATAATCGCACACGCGGCGGGCTGTTTTCGCCCACAGGCGCATCGACCGGTCCCTGCCAGAAGGTGGCAGGGTATCGGGCTCTGACATGAACACATCAAACAGCTCCCGCACGATGCGGCGCGCCTGGCTGCGGGCGCGATTGACCTTCCAGTGCCGGTACATCCGCTCCAGCAGGAACCGGCGCAGTACAGCCGCCCGGGCCAGCATGTCGGGCGAGAATGCCACGACAGCCTCGGGCAATGCACGGACATCCTCAACCGACTGCGGCCTGTACCGATCAAGCCGCCGCAGGCTCTCAGCCACCAGATCGGACACCCACAGGCCGATCAGCCTGCGGATGGCCTCCCCCCGGACGCGCTGCTCATCAAGCCCTGGATTGCTGTGCACGCACAGACTGAAACACCTCGCCCACCATGGGCACGGCACTGCAGATCTCGTCTTCGCTGAACGCGCCAGCTGCAAGCCCGTCATCGATGTCGTGATTGTTGTAGGCGATGTCGTCGGCAACCGCCGCCACCTGCGCCTCGGCGGAGGCGAACGTGTGCAGGTCCAGATCAAACCCAGCATTGATGTCCTGCCAGACAGCAGCAAGGATGCTGACATCCTCTCCCGGTCGCAGCATGGGTCCATTGTGCTTGACCGTGCCTTCCAGCGTCTCCCAGGTCAGGTTGAGGCCATCGAAGTCGGGATAGCGGCTCTCCAGCCGCGTCACCACCCGCAGGGTCTGGGCATTGTGGTCAAACCCGCCCCAGGGCTTGGTGCAGTCTTCCAGGACATGCTCGCCCGTGTGGCCGAAGGGCCGGGTGCCCGAGATCATGGGCGAGAGCGCAGGCCTCGGCGAGATCTTCGTCCAGTCGCAGACGCCGGGCGACCGAGCGGGCGATCTGGGCCACTTCCAGCGAATGGGTCAGGCGGGTGCGGAAGTGATCGCCCTCATGGGCCACAAACACCTGGGTCTTGCCTTGAGGCGGCGAAAGGCGCTGGCATGGATGATCCGGTCGCGGTCGCGCTCGAACGGGCCGCGGGTGGCGCTTTCGGGCTCGGTATGGCGACGGCCGCGACTGCGCGCGGGGTCTGCTGCATAGGGTGCACGGGGAGGCTGGCTCATGGGCGTCTCGGCAATCCTGGACAGGCCCGCCGGAGGGGGCTTCCGGCAGGCAGGCTCTTGCACCATATAGGGATGAACGAATTCTCCCAAATCCCGGCCGCGTCGAGCCGGAACACACCGCGAGCCTGCCATGAGCGCCCAAGTCTCGGTCACCCCCAGCGCCGCCACCAAGATCGCCACCTGATCGCCACCGAGCCAGGCGCGGGCGCGTTCCCGGGTTTCGGTCAATGGCGGGGGCTGCTCGGGCTTCCAGTACGAGTTCGGCTTTGCCGAGGCGCCCCAGGCCGATGACCTTGTGATCCGGGCCGGAGACGCGGTGGTGGTGGTGGACGAGGTATCCCTGCCGTTCCTGGATCAGGCCGAGATCCGACTGGGTGGACGACCTGATCGGCTCCTCGTTCAAGATCCGCAACCCAAACGCTCGCTCCAGCTGCGGCTGCGGGGTGTCGTTTCTCGGTTTGAGTGCACGAGGTCGTACCACTTCGGTGGATCAGGCCCGCACCGGGCCGAACTGCGTGTGCATCCAGTCTGCAATGAGCCCGGTGACCACATCCGGCTTCTCCTGCTGGGTCCAGTGGCCACAGTCGGGGATCAGGTGGCGGGTCAGGTCCGGCACGTACTTCTCCATCCCATCGCAGGAGCTGGGGGGCAGAACCGGGTCCTGTTCAGCCATCACCATCAAGGCGGGCTGGGTCACGAGATCGGGTATGTCCGCGCCGAGCTGCCAGTTGCGGGTGAAGTTGCGGTACCAGTTGACTGGCCCGCGAAAGCCGCTGTGGGTGAACAGCGCCCACATAGGCTGCCAGTTCGGCATCTGTCAGCAGGGGCACAGCGCGCTGCGGATCGAATGCGGCGAGAGCCTGGTCGAGGCGGCGCGAGAGGTTGGCGGGCCTGGCTGCCTCGGGCTGCGGGGCGCTGCATGTAGAAGCGGAACACCCGCTCGATATCGGCCTCGAACAATGCCTCGGCAGCGCCAGTCTGCTGGAAGAAGACGATATAGTGATCTTCGCCAAAGCGGCGGCGATAAAGCTCGATCGGGTCGGCGGGGGCCTGCTTGGTATAAGGGGTATTGAGGCTGATCACTCCGGCGACCCGGTCCGGATGGCGGGTCGCAAGCGCCCAGGCCACCAGCCCACCCCAGTCGTGGCCGCACACGACCGCGCGCTCGATCCCGCGCGCATCCAGCAGCGCCACCAGATCGCCCGTCAGCGCCACGATATCGAAGGCCTCCACCGCTGACGGGCTGTCGGACAGGCCATAGCCGCGCTGGTCCGGCGCAATCACCCGCAGGCCGTGGCGTGGCAGTCGCGCAGCTGGTGGCGCCAGGAAAACGCCGTCTCCGGAAAGCCGTGACAAAGCAGCAGAGGCGGCAGTCCTGCATCCTTGCCGGGCGGGCCGGTATCGAACACCGAAAGCCTCACCCGGCCCGAGGCGAGCTCGCGCAGCGGGCGGGGCATCCCGAACCGCGGCCAGTCAATATCAGGTGCTGACACGCGCGATCTCCCTTTCCTATCCTGCCGGATCTGTGCCTATATTTCGCGGCCATACTTCCACCGTACGGCCCGTCGGGGCAGAGGGTAGCGCCGGGCCAGTGCCTGTAGGGCCGGTCCATCGAGCGCCAGAAGATCGGCCTCATAGCTGGCGTCCAGCTCCATCAGGCCAGGGCCTTCAAGGCCGGGCGGCTGCGGCAGATTGGTCCGGGCGAGGCGGGAGACCCAGAATCCATTGGTCTGACGGCTGCGCAGGCGCGCTTCGATCAGAGGCTGGCGGGCGCGGGTGAGCTCGTCTGCACTCGGGGGCCGTTGGCGCAGATCAGCAAGGATCTCTTCAACCAGACTGGCAGCCCGCGCCATCGCCTCAGGCCGGGTCGAGACCTGGATCCACAGCCGCCCATGATCTGCCGCCGGGCTGATCACGGCCAGGCTGCCGACGGGGTGTAGCTGAGCCCCTCGGCCTCGCGGATGCGGGCAGTCAGCCTTAGCTGTATCACGCCAGCCAGCACGGTCAGGGCGCGGGCGGCGCGCACATCCCGGTCTCCCGGCGTGGCGAAAGACAGATGCAGAAGCGCCTGGGTCTCGGCACCTGTATGGGTCAGGCGCACACGGCCCGGCCTTGCCGGACGCCAGTTGCGGACCTCGCGCCAGTCTGGCTGACCTGCCGCCGGATCGCGCGGTGCCAGGGTTCCGAAGGTCCGCCCTGCGGCAGCGAGCGCGGCATCCACACCGACATCGCCCACGATGGTCACAGTCACAGGAGCGGCCTGCAGCGATGAGCGCAGCGCCACTGTTCCGGTCGCCAGCCGCTCGGGGCTGGTGTCGGTCAGCACAGCCGGGTCCGGCGCGGCGAACGGGGGGGAGCCGCGCAGGAACAGGCGCCCCGACTGCAGCCTCAACACACCCTCGGGCGAGGCGGCGGCCACCGGAAGCCCCTGCCCCACCCGCTGGGCCGCCGCCTGCGCGCCGTGAGCTTCGAGACCCGGTGCCACCATTTGCGCGAGCAGCACCTGCAACTGGCTCACCAGTGCGGCGCTGGGAACTACCGCGCCGAGCCGCACATCAGTGCGCCGATATCCACCGTCCCGGACGCGCTCCGGTTCCTGCCAGAGCCGCCCGCAAGTCGGAGGCTTCAAGTCCGGCAACAGAGCCATCCTGCCACGCCCCTTCGCTCATGGCAGCAAGTCCCTGGGCGCGGGCTGGCAAGGTCAGGGCCCCGCCGGAGGCGGTCACCGCAATCTCCACCTGACCGCGCGCGAACGGCGTTGGCAGAACCGCCACGCTCACGCCATTGGCGAACCGTGCGACTGTGTGAGGGCGCGGCGAAGTCCGTTCCGCCCGTCCGGCAAGCGCACCGGCGGGGCCGGTGACAGGCGGAGTGAAGCGGGGGCGGGTCCAGGCCGGGCGGCCCGCAACTGCGACGGGCAGCGGTCGCGTCCAGGCGCTGTCCCACTGGGCGCGGACTCTTGCCTGATCCTCCGGCACAGCTCCCAGTGGCCCGGCCAGCACGATCACCGGGCGCACGCCCCGGCTCCAGCCTGCCAGGGCCTGCTGCAAGTCTGCCGGGGTCCAGGTGGTGCTGGCCTGACGGAATTGCGCCAGCCGATCCGCAGGCGAGATCGAGACTTCGACACGGGCCATCTCGCCCAGAAGCTGGTCGGCGCGGGCCGGTGCAGGGCGGGTCGGCGCAGCAGCGACAGCCTCGACAAGCGTGGCATCCTGAGCAAGGCGCGCGGCTTCCAGTTCATCGGCTGAAAACCCGAGGTCCACCGCCGCCTTCAGCTCCGTAGCCAGCAGATCGAGCCCCTGCGGCCAGACGTCCGCCCCGGACGGGCGACCGGTCAGCCTTAGCTCCCAGCCATTGGCCGCACGGGTGAACAGGACCCGGGCATCGCGAAGTCCCGCAGACGATGCCGCCACGGCCCGGTCAAGCCGCGCCTGGACCATGCGCTCCAAGGTCCGGGTACGTGACCACCACGCCTGGCGGGCCACGGTATCCAGGCGCCCCCGCTCCACTTCCTCCGCATGCAGGAACCGGATGGTGAGCGAGGGCTCCAGAACCGGCTCGGGGGCAATGACAACGCGGGTCTGGCTAGCATCGGGCCAGCGCCCATTGTCCGGCGCCTGTGGCCGCGCCCCCGCCGCAGCGCGCCAGTCGGCAAAGCGCTCCCGTATGGCCGTCTCGGTGGCAGCCGGATCAACATCGCCGACCACCACGAGGATTGCCCGCTCTGGCCTGTACCAGGTTCGATAGAATTCGGTGATCCGGGCCACGGTTGCAGCTGAAACCGGGCCAGGCTCACCCACGGCGCGGCGGCGGGTGGCAAGGTCGTGGGGCGTGATGGCACGCTCCACAGCATCGCGGGCGATCCTGGCAGTGGTGCTGGCCTGCATGATCTCGGCGAGGACAACAGCCTTCTCGCGCTCCAGGGCTTCTGGTGCGATGGTCAGGCGGGAGGCGGTCTCGCGGGCGATCCGCAAGACCTCGTCCAGCGCGCGCCCGTCACCCGACGGGAAGTCGAACCGGAACACCGTTTCCGTGTCGGTCACGATCGCATTGACGTCCCGCCCGAAGGCGGCGCCCAGCCGCTCCAGCCGCGCCGCCATCTCCCCCTCCGGGATCGCCGCCGAGCCATTGAAGTGCATGTGCTCGACGAGATGGGCATAGCCCTCCTGACCATCGGCCTCATGCACGGCCCCGACTGCCAGCCGCAAACGCACCGATATGCTCGCGGCAGGCACAGTGCGCCGCTCCACGACGTAACGCATGCCATTGCCCAGGATGCCGGTGCGCACCGCCGGGTCCTGGTTCAGATCAGAGCCATCCTGCGGCAGGCGCGCAGTTACCGGTGCCCTGGCCTCTGGAAAGTCGATGGCATCCGCCCGCGCTGCGTCCTGTGCGTGCGCGACCCCTGCTCCAAGTGCCGACACAAGCGCGCTGACAAGCACGCCCGCAGCCGCACCCAACAGTCGCATGGCCACCCGCTGGCGACGTCGTCTCGGAGCAGCAAGGGGTATGTCGTGACAGGAACTGGCGACCATGGCGTGCAGCGATACTGCGGTGCACCCGAGACGGTAAACCCCCCATTAACGCTGCGGGCCTTACGACCTCACACGCCCATCGGAGCCCGCCCCCGTGTCTGTTCAAGCCCGCCCAGGTAGAAAGCTGGATTGTGCGACGCTCAGCGTGCTGATCGTAGACGATCAGCCGTTCTTCCGGGTGCTTCTGTCGGAAGTGTTGCGCAATATCGGGGTCCGCGAAATCCACACGGCAACAGATGGCGTTGATGCGCTGGACGCGCTGGAGAACATCGTGCCCGATGTGGTGATCACCGATTGGGTGATGCCGCTCATGGATGGGCTGGGGCTGACCCGCGAAATCCGCAAGTCCAACGACACGACCATACGCGCCCTGCCCATCATCCTGGTCACGGCCAACAATCTCAAGAGCCAGATTGAAAAGGCGCGCAACTGCGGGGTCGATACGTTCGTGCTGAAACCCGTGTCGATCAAGTCCGTGATCGAGCGGTTACGTGAAGTGGTGGAGCGTCCACGTCCCCTCGTGCTCACCGAAGCCTATCGCGGCCCATGCCGCCGCCGCCGGACCGATCCGGCCTTCCGGGGTCCGTTCCGCCGCATCGATGATCCGATGGAAATCGACACGCCTGAGGACGTGTCCGAAGCGCTGACCTCGATGATGACGCTGGCCATGGAGCGCATCACGGCGCTGACCCGCGGCCTGAAAGGCGGCAAGACCGACAATCTGCAACCGATCCGCATCGCGACCGACGAACTGCGCGGTCTTGCCGACGACATCGGAGACGACGAGATCAAGCGCGTCGCTATCGGACTTGCCCGCTATATCGATACGCTGCCCTCACCGGCGGCAGCCCGCGCAGACGTGATCCAGACCCACCTGGAAGCGATGGAAGTGCTGATGCGGGCACCGCGCAGCGAAAAGGTCATGCGGGGCAAGGTGGTCCAGGGTCTCGAACAGGTGGTCGCCAAGACGCTCAAGGCAGCCTGACCGGCACCCGCCCCCTGTGTGCCTCAACCGCTCACTTCACAAATGGCAGCATCCGGCCAAGAACCCCGTCCTTGTCCACGATCTGGTGCTTGAGAGCGGCGCCCACATGCAGCGCCCAGAGCAGGACAGTGGCCCAGACGAGCGCGGAATGGGCGCTGCCAGCCGCGTTGTTGATGGCCTTGGTGGCTTCCATCCCGCGCAGCGGCAGGCTTGGCCACTCGAACATCCCCCACCACAGCGTCTTCACCACATAGGGCGCGGATGACACCATCACCCAGCCGGACAGCGGGATGGCGATCATCACCACGTAGAACAGCACATGGGTGAGCCCCGCCACCGTCTTCTGCCAGTCCGGCATGGCTGCGGGCAGCGGCGGCGGCGTGTGTCCGAGGCGCCATCCGAGGCGGGCGAGCGAGAGCAGCAGGATCGTCAGCCCCATGCTCTTGTGGATCTGGATCGCCGCAAACTTCTCCGCGCCCTTCAGATTGTCGGACACATACCAACCGCCGAGGATCTGCAGCACCAGCAACAGGGCAATCACCCAGTGCAGGATGATCGCAACCCGCGTGTAGCGGACCTCTTCTGGTGCGGTTCGCGGAAACTCCACCACATTGGTCATCCTGCCTGCCCTCCAGACCGTCTGCCGGGACACTGCCCCTCTGCCCGCCTGTTGATAGGGCAAGGTCTCCAAAGGTCAACGCAAAGCAGAACAAAAGACGCGCGTTACTGTCTGCGACCGATGCCGAGGCGGGCTCAACCATGCACAAGAGCTCAGGTGCCTGCCCTGAGACTGCTGTGCAGGCACCCATCACATCTTGCAGGAGCGTGCTCTATCGGCGCTGCAGGAACTCGGCCTCAACGATGATCTCCACGTCATCACCCACATTTGGCAGCCAGCTTGTGATGCCCCATTCGCTCCGCTTCAGAGTACCGCGGGCAGAAAAGCCGATGGACTGGCGCCCGGCCGCAAACGGATTGGGCTGGCCGCCATTGAACTGCACGGCAAGGCTCACCGGGCGGGTGGTACCCGCCATGGTCAGGTCGCCCGTCATGACACCCGTGAGAGGAGACGTCGCGGTCAGCCCGGTAGAAACGAACCGGATGGTTCCGCCATCATTGGCCTTGAACACATCATTGGCCAGCTTGGTGTTGAAGTTGGGCAGGCCCGTGCTGATCGAGGCGGGGTTGACGGTGATGTCTGCCCGCGAGGCGGTGGGGTTGGCCGGGTTGAAGTCGATGGTACCGGAAATGGTGTCAAACCGGGCCGTGTAGCTCGAGAGGCCCCAGTGGCTGACCCGGAAGTGCAGGCTGGTATGGGTCGGCTCGACTTCATAGACACCGGCGGGCTGGCGCGCGAGCAGCGCGACCTTTTCGGCATCCACAGTCGGCGTTGCGACCGCAGCGCCTGCCGTCGCAACGGTCGGCGCTGTAAACGTCGTGTCACCGACCGATACACAACCGCTGAGAGCAAGTGTAGCGAGGGCAGCAACGAGGGGGGCAGTCATCGGGCGCATGCGGTATCTCCGGAGCCAGGAAGCTGGACTGTGACGGCCATATCGTTCCCAAGCCTGCTGCTACAAGCCCCTGCCCGGCGAATTGCAACGGTGCACACATCCGCTCCCAGCACTGGAAGTGGCACCGGCGCCACAGGCCACGCGCTTGTGACTGTATTTGCTGCACAAGCACCTTTCGCAGCGGAAGCTCCCCCCCTATCGCGGGCGGAGCCCGGCGACACGTCGGCGAAACAAACACAATCAACTGGCCGCACGCGCTGATCTGACCCCCTGAACATGGCGCGTGCCGGGAGGACCTGAATGACCGGAATCCGTTTCAGCAAGCGCACCCTGCTGCTTGCCGCCTGCGCCTCGGCGGCTATCGCCGCCCCCGCCTATGCCCAGGATGCGGCTGGCGCCGAAGAGGCCGATGAGACCGTGGTGATCGTGACGGCGACCCGCCGCGAGACCGCCCTGCAGGCAACCCCGGTTGCCGTGACCGCGCTCAATGCCGGTCAGCTACAGGACGCGGGCGTGCGCGACATTCGCGACCTGACCCAGATCGCCCCCTCGTTGCAGGTTCCGGTGTCGGAAAACTCCTCCTCGGTGACGGCGCGGATCCGCGGTATCGGGACCCAGGGCTCGAACCCGGGCCTTGAAAGCTCGGTGGGCGTGTTCGTGGACGGCGTGTACCGCGCCCGCAACGGCGTTGCCTTCGGCGACCTTGGCGAGCTGCAGGCGGTTGAAGTGCTGCGTGGCCCGCAAGGCACCCTGTTCGGTCGCAACACCTCGGCCGGTCTGATCAACGTCAACACCCGCAAGCCGCAATTCGAGTTCGGCACCAGCGGCGATGTGACCTTCGGCAACTATGGTGCCTTCGGCATCGGCGCGGGCATCACCGGTCCGTTCTCCGATACGCTGGCCGGGCGCCTGTACATCGCCGCGCGCTCGCGCGACGGCTTTGTCACGATCAACAATGGCCTGCCCGGTCAGGACGAAAGCCATGATCAGGGCTATCTGTCTGTGCGCGGCCAGCTGCTGTGGCAGCCGAACGACGACTTCAGCCTGCGCCTGATCGCCGACACAGCTTCGCGCAATGAAAGCTGCTGCGCAGCCGTGGTGTGGACCCCGGATGTGCGTGTTCCCTCGACCACTGCCATCCTCAACCGGATCGCCCCGAATGCGCTGGCGACCCGCCGCGGCACCGAGACCCTCGATGCCCGCGCCAACCGCAGCTACAACCAGACCATCGAAGATCAGGGCCTGAGCGCGGAAGCCACCTGGGAGACCGGCGTCGGCACGCTCACCTCCGTGACGGCATGGCGCAACTGGAACTGGATCTACGGTCAGGATGCGGACTTCTCGGGCGCCGATGTCCTCTATCGTGACAAGGGTGAGCGTTCGGGCAACGAGTTCACCACCATCACCCAGGAACTGCGTCTGGCCGGTTCGGTCGGACAGCTCGACTGGCTGGTCGGTGCATTCTACTCCGACGAAACCATCACCCGGAAGGACCGGTTCCGGATCGGTGCTGACTACGCGACCTATATCGGTTCGCTGCTGGGACCGGCCGTGCCAGCTGCTCTGGGTGGTCCCTTCATCCCGACCAACACCGCCGTTCCACTGGCAACGCTGGCGAACGTGCCGGTCCTGTTCCAGATCGCAGCAGGCCTGCCTACAGCCATCCGGGGTAACTTCGCCGCCGGTGGTGGTACCTCGGACGAGTTCCAGCAGGAAGCGACCTCGATCGCACTGTTCACCCACAACATCTACAATGTGACCGATGATCTGTCAGTGACGCTCGGCCTGCGCTACACCGCCGAAGACAAGACCTTCCGCGCGGACTACAGCACTACCGGCAACGGGGCTTGCTCGGCGTTCGAACGGGCGCTCGGCCTCAACCCGGTGGCCAACGCCGGGGCGCTGGCGCCGGTCGTGGGTGCTCTGTGCGCACCATGGATGCGGTCGGGTCTTGATGCGATCGATCACCGTCAGGCCAAGGAAGAGCGCGAGTGGTCCGGGATCTTCTCGGTTGCCTATCGCGTGACGGACGGGATCAACACTTATGCCTCCTATTCGCGTGGCTACAAGGCGGGCGGCTTCAACCTCGACCGCGCCTTCTCGGACATCCAGAATGGCGTGATCACGTCGGTTGTCTCGGGCGCTCCGGGCGCGCAGACCGTGCGCAATCCCGACACGTCGTTTGCACCCGAAACGGTGGATGCCTTCGAGATCGGTGTGAAGACCCAGTGGCTGGATCGCCAGATCACGGCCAACTTCGCTCTGTTCCATCAGACCTTCGAGAACTTCCAGCTCAACACCTTCAACGGCATCTCGTTCGTGGTGACGGCGGTTCCCGAAGTGGTGGCGCAAGGCGTGGGAAATGGACTTCGTGCTGCGTCCCGCCGCCATCGACGGGCTGACCATCACGGGCGGCGTTGCCTACTCCGACACGCAATACACCGACAATCTGGGCTCTGTGGCGAACCCGCGTTCGTTCCTCGGCCAGAACCCGAACCTGTATCTGATCCAGGGCAAGCAGCTCACCAGCTCGCCCGAGTGGACCATCGGGACCGCGATCAACTACGAACGTGAGGTCCTGAATGGCGAGGCACTGCTGAAGACCTACTTCGACCTGCGCCGCGTGACCGAATACAACACGGGCTCGAACCTCGATCCGCGCAAGATTCAGAACGGCTACGCTCTGATCAACGGTCGCGTCTCTCTTAGCACCACGGACGAGCGGTCCACCCGCTCGTCCGTGGTGCCCTCACCGACGAGCGCGACCGTCTGATCACGTAGCGTAGCCGCTTCTGATCTTGCGCGATCGAGGTTCGAAGCCCGTCGTTGTATTCGGTCACCGCGGCCGCGCACGATCAACAGCCAGCTGAACGCCTTCGTGGGCGAGCCGCGGATGTACGGCATCACCATCCGCTGGGCTCACTGACCCCGGCAGGAACCCACGTTCAAGGCTGAGAAGGAGGGCGCTGCCACCGGCAGCGCCCTTTTTCATGCCCGCGCGAAACCGGGACCACCCCGTACGCGTATCCAGTGCATGATCATGTCTGCCCAGCTTCGCCGAACTCTCCTGTCCGCTGTTCTGCTCGGGATTGCCGCCAGCGCAGCCTGCGCGCCTGCCGGGCGCAGTCAGCCCCAGGCACCTGCTGCTGCCCCGGCGCCGGTCGCTGCCTCCGCCCCTGCGGGTCTTGCAACGGCTGTGTTCGCGGGTGGCTGCTTCTGGTGCATGGAACAGCCATTCGATGTGCTGCCAGGCGTGGTGGCGACCACCTCCGGATACACGGGCGGGACCCTTGCCAATCCATCCTATCGCGACGTGACTGCCGGCGGGACCGGTCACACCGAAGCGGTGGAAGTACACTATGACCCGGCACAGATCTCCTATGAGCAACTGCTGAAGGTCTACTGGCGCCAGGTCGACCCGTTCGATGGCGATGGCCAGTTCTGCGACCAGGGCGACAGCTACCGTCCGGCCATCTTCGTTGCGACCCCCGAGGAACGGGCCGCCGCCGAGGCCTCGCGTGCCGCCGTGCAGGCGCGCTTCAGCACGCCGATCGCGGTGCCGATAGAGCCCGCCGCAACCTTCTGGCCTGCCGAGGCCTACCATCAGGACTATTACCAGAAGAACCCGGCCCGCTACCGCTTCTACCGCTCAGGCTGTGGCCGCGACGCCCGCCTGCGGGAAGTCTGGGGCACCTCCCCCAGCACGGGGGGGCGCTGACAACGCTCTGTCACAACGCCTTGTATCCTGTCTCACGCCCGCTATACCGGCGCCTCCCGAGTGG